>CAJHQP010002159.1:0-92272 GCA_905132765.1 Moricandia arvensis
TATCATAAAAACCCTTAATAAGCAATGATCCACTTTAGTTTGAGAAACTATGGCCCATGGGCCTAACTTTAAAATACTGGAAGCTTTAATGGGTTAAATCACTCTAATCCATGTACGCACTATGAGAGGGACCCAACACGAGACTACTCCGGAGTATTACTTGCTTTTAATGAGCGGCACGTGTCATATTCTATACATGCGCCATTGGTTTAGCGTTTTTGACTTCCTTGTTTGGTTCTCTCGCTCTCTCTTTCGTCTTTCTATAATTAGCGCCCGGAATAAGCTCGCTGCTTTCAAAACGTCGATCACCTGTTCACTCTTTTCCCCTTTTTGGTTATTTTTCTGCTCCTTTTGATTTTTTCATGGTTAGACGAACGTCCCACACTTAGATTATCTGTCGATTTCTAAGAGAGGAAGCTTTTTGAAAGAATGGGATATCTTGACTTGGCGTTGTCGTATTCCAACCAGTCACAGACTGCTGCTGAAACTCCAGCGAGCGGTGGAGGTCTGAGGTCAATTAATTTATCTCAACTCCATTTTATTACCTGAACCAATAGTTACGTTGGATACTTGATCATTTGCTGTTATTGTGGTTTCATTTTGTAACGTGAATATGATTCTGTTTTGCTCATTTGATTGGCATAAAAAAAATGTTCAAACGATCTTGTGCACGAATACATGATTCAAATTTCAGCCAGAATGGAAAATTCAGCTATGGATATGCAAGCTCCGCTGGGAAGAGATCTTCTATGGAAGACTTTTTCGAGACGAGAATCGATGGTATTGATGGTGAAATCGTTGGTCTTTTTGGAGTCTTTGATGGTATTTTTTTTTCCCTGTCCCTGAACTAGAGCTTATACATTACTCTCAAGCAAACCTAGAATCATCAGTTGTCTGGACTAGCTTATGAATAACATTGGTTTTGGTAGCTTGTAATCTTACAATGGTATACTTACTGTTTTGTCAGGGCATGGTGGAGCCAGAGCAGCTGAGTATGTGAAGCGTCATCTTTTCAGTAACCTAATCACTCATCCAAAATTTATCTCTGACACCAAATCAGCTATAAGTACTCTCACAAGAACCTCATCAAAGTTGTTTTTATCATATATGTCCATATTCCATGCTGCTCTCTAATTTGCATCATTTTGTTTTTCTTCCAGCTGATGCCTATAACCATACAGACACTGAACTTCTCAAGTCGGAAGATAGCCACAATAGAGACGCTGGTTCGACTGCGTCTACAGCTATTCTTGTTGGTGATCGTTTACTTGTTGCAAATGTTGGTGATTCACGAGCTGTTATCAGCAGAGGCGGAACTGGTAACTAATTTGCTAGTAGATCATATCAAATATCATGATAGATTATTCACACGTCTTTCTCATAATTTCTGTTGATATAGATGATTCTGTGTTGTGTAGCTATTGCTGTGTCAAGGGACCACAAACCAGACCAAAGTGATGAGCGTGAAAGGATTGAGAATGCTGGTGGATTTGTGATGTGGGCAGGCAAGTTAAAAACTATTATTAAAATTCTGCTTCAGGCTTTTCTCAGCACACAGTTCTAATTGATGTCTCCTTGTGTGTTGCATTCATTAATTGAACAGGGACTTGGAGGGTAGGAGGAGTTCTTGCAGTTTCTCGTGCATTTGGTGATCGTCTTCTGAAGCAGTATGTTGTTGCTGATCCAGAGATCCAGGTACTTTCATTGATCACTTTAATAAGAATCTCGTTGCACATGATCTTCTTGGCGTCTTCGTTGTTATTCAGCTTGTTGTTGAACTATAGGAGGAAAAGATTGATGGTTCTCTTGAGTTTCTGATCTTAGCAAGTGACGGGCTATGGGATGTTTTCTCTAATGAGGTCTGCTTCTTTAACGTCTTCGTTATTCATACACCTTTCGTTGTGTTATAATCTTTAATCATATTATTGCAGGAAGCAGTTGCAATGGTTAAGGAAGTTGAAGATCCAGAGGACTCTGCTAAGAAACTTGTGGCAGAATCAATAAAGAGAGGAAGTAAAGACAACATCACATGTGTCATCGTTCGTTTCTTGGAGACAGCTTCTTCAAGCCACGTCAGCTCCTCGTCATCCACGGCATCCAATCAAATGCCGCCACTTGGAGACCTCAAGATCTCATCCAATGAAACTAAGCAAGTCCAGATAGACTCAGAGAACATCAGCAGAGTGAATAAACCAGAGAATGTAACGAATCGAAAACTAGTCCCTGCAAGCAGCTCTACCGATCCAGTGACCGCTAAAGGTTTAGTATGAAATATTCGAGTGTCAAGTGTATGTGTTAATATAAATGCAATATATAAACATTTGCTAAATAAATTAAAGTCTTCAAAAGAAAATAAATCTAAGATATTATTATGATCAAACAGAAATTCTTACAACTCATATATCACATTCACACAGGTTAACACAAAAACATTCAAAGATAAAATGAGACATCATCCTAAAACAATCCGCTAAATATTCCGAGTTTCTTACCACTAAGTTTCTTCTTGTGATCATCACCGTGATCTCTCTGGTGCTTCTTCCTCCTTTCCAAACTCTCAATCAACTCTTTCAGCGATCCGTGGACATCTATTTTATGATTCTTAGCCATCAGTTTCTCTGCAACATCAGCTGGAGCTATCTTTATTTCCTTCAGCAAAGAGTCGATGTCACCAAACAGAGGATGAGAATCAAGGTCCAAGTAGTTCTTAGCAAGAACCTTGAACGCCTCAAAGCTACAATAAGACAACTCAATATGCATATCCATCCTTCCTCTCCTGATCAAAGCCGGGTCTAGTTTCTCCATATGATTCGTCGTGAAAATAACAATCCTCTCTTGTCCACAAGCCGACCATATCCCATCTATGAAGTTCAAAAGACCAGAGAGTGTGACCCTGCTCTGCTTTTGATCTTCTTCATCTTTCTTGACACTCAAGTAACCATCTCTCTTTCTTCTCTTGCCCGTTAGGTCTACAGAACAATCAATATCTTCAATCACAATAATCGACCTGCTCGATGTTGCGGTGAGAAGTTTCCTCAACTCTGAGTTGTTCTGAATAGCCGTGAGTTCGAGATCGTAGATGTTATAGTTCAAATGATTCGCCATAGCCGCGATCATGGTGGACTTACCAGTCCCTGGTGGTCCGTACAATAGGTAACCCCTTTTCCAAGCTTTCCCAATCTTCTTGTAATACTCTTTCCCATTACTAAACGCCTCAAGATCATTTAAAATATCTTCTTTCTTGACCGGATCCATAGCCAGTGTCTGAAAACTCGCCGGATGCTCAAAATCAATGTGTCTCCACAAGCTCTTCTTGCTAGTACCCCAGTTATAACTAGGGTTATTAGTGAACAGCTTCATCTTCTTGTTCTTGGCCTCTATTGATTTCCCTTCTTCCAACACATACTTGATGTAAGATCCCGTCACAATCTCCATTCCACGTCTATGGAAAGTAAGCTTGTGAGTTCTGTCTCCATCAGTAGAAGTCACAATCTCCCACCAGACGTTAACCCCTTGGTACACGTCTCTAACTTTAGCCTCATCACGTTTTAGGACTAACCCTTTGCTCTCTTTAACCTGACTTGCCCTAATCTTATGGGCTTTACCGATTGCTTTGGCTCCCAGGTAAGTGTCGATGGCTGCGAAAGCGTGGTTGAAACGGTACTCTTCGTACTCCGGGAAGCTGATGACAACGTAAGGAGAGAAGAAGTTGATGACACGGTCGGAGAATCTTTGGACAAATGAGAGCTGCTGGATTGTAGATAAAAGGAACTCTTTGATTGCGATCTTGAGGTGTTCAGGGAATATTTGTTGAAAAGTTGCCCAGAAGAAGAACAAACTTGCCATGCTTGAACCAAATGTTCCCATCGTATCTCCCATCATCATCAAGAAATGCTTTTTTTGTGGTTGCTAAAACTTTTTTTGCCTTGGATTGTACTTGTTTGTGTTTGGTGTGTTGAGTAGTTTGGTTTACCGTGTAATGATACTCGGGGTCTTATTTATAGACGTTATTCGAAAAAGCAATGCATGAAAGATGCATGAGTTAAGTCCAATAGAGTCAGCTTGGTCATATAAAAAAAATATCACTAGAGTTAATTGATTTTATTCTAAACAAAAGTTCTAATAAGATATATTAACTCAACTTTATAACAAAAGCAACAAGACATATAGAACGTGCTTCTAGATGAGTTCGAACTCGTAGTCAATCACAAATTTTTATTCAATACAAAGTTATACTAATATATTTTCAAAAATACTGATTACGCAAGATATAATTCATGCTTGCTATCATATTGACACTAAAAATAGTTAATATACTTGTAACATATTTGGATGAGAAATATCTTAGATAAACCTAAAAAAAATCTGTCACCAAAATAGTTTTCAAAAAAAAAAAAACTAAAATAGATTTCATTAAAAAAAATGTAAATGTACATTTATATCCATTAAGTTAACTAATTTATGTTGATGATTTAGAGTAATGAAGTGAAGTTTTGGAAGTGGAATTCAAAATTGAAAAATATATATTAAATTTTTTAAATAAAAAGATTATATCCTGATCATTATTTTTTTAACTCTATTTTTATGACAAAATTTTGTAAAAATCTATTAAAAAAATTGGCCATCCACATCCACATTCACTTTAAGTTTTATTTTAAGGCACTACTCCACGCGGCACTAATAGAATTATGATAACATACCACAGTGCGAATACGTAGGAAAAGTTATAAAGCAACCCACTGTGGAAAATTCTGAGCTTCTTCTGCTTCTTTGATTAAGAAGATCTAGATGCAACTTTAATCCCCAACTATTAATTATACAATTACATCACATGTGAACATATAAAGTGAATTTCAGCCAAGCTTCTTTAAAGGCCTCCATGCAATCATTATGAATCTTATGTGATGTTATTTGTTGGAGCTATAACGTGTGAACTCTTACGTTAAAGACGACGAAGCTGCGTATATGGGGCCATCTTCGTTTAAATTTATGAATATAGTTTAATATATACGCACACTAGCTGATCAGAAAAAGATGCTTCCACATATGATATATGTATGCAGTATGCAACATAAAGGATAGTCAGGATGTGGCTCTCTCCGCTCCCGTCTTCTGTTGTGGCTCGCATTACTTCTGAAGTCGAGCTGAATAAGCGTAACTTCAAGTGTTCTCAGCAAACCAGTGGGCGCGTACGGGTTTATGGGATTTGTGTGGTTCGAAGCTCTAGGAAGTCAGTTTCTTGCTCTTCCGGTGGTTGTTGCGAGAGCTGAAGTCCAGCGACTAGGATCAAAGCTGCGCGAGACAGAACCAATCATTTGGAGTAGCGCTGCGGGCAAGCCGATTTCTACCAAGGCGTGGTCTCATATTTCATCAAAGGTTCTTTCTCCTGCGGCAATGTTTCCTTGGTCTAGTTTCTGCTTCCATATTCTATTTTACCCTGTTTTAATTCATTGTCTGAAGGTCTTGTTGTTGCTTGTTTCTTTCCTCTCATTGCTGCTTAGATTTCTTTTTTTATTCTGCTACTAGTTTCCTCTGTATCTTCTGTCACAAATTTAAAAAATTGGTATAAAATTTAACATTTACACCAAAAAAAAAAAAAAAGTTAGTTAGCTAAAGTCATAAAAGGAGAAAAGCAAAAAAAGATTGTCAACTTTGCGTGGCCTTCAATTTCTTGAGAAGAAAAGCTATTTCGTGGGGGTTAAGGCATCTTCTGCCAATTTTCAATGGACCCATGACTGATAATCCACTTGTAAATGTTACATCAAATGAGGATTTTTATGTATCTTTAGGCCCATTTATAAGAATGTAGAGCCCAATTAATAGTGGCCCAATTAAATTCCAATGATACGCGTGACTCTCGTGGCCTCCTCCCATGGTTGGGATCCTCGGGTCAGGGTCTACGTGGAAGCTTCTTAAGAGGCGACGTGTCATCTGTTTCCGACATTAAGCTCTGTTATTTACCGTACTTTCTCCTCCGTCTCCATCGCCACCGGACTCTCTTCTCTCAAGATAGAAAACTATTTCATTTGCACATCTCTGTGTAGAATTGCTCCTCTCTCTAAAAATGAGGACGATCGTTTCGCGTTTGATCCGTCACAAATCCTCTGTTATCCAGTCACGGTGAGTGCTCTCTTCCCCGTCCTTTTTACCCAATTCGATTCCAAATAATCTTCTGTGCTTTTGGATTACGTTGTTAGGTTCGTATCTGCATCCACTGGAGGGAGGTACCTCTCGACAGACTCTAACAAAATCGATGAGCCCTTCAATGTGGAAGAAGCAGAGACTGTTCATGTTCCTCCACCTCCAACTGAAAAGGTACGACCTTTATTCGTTTCTTTGGGATCTTACATTCCAATGGTGTTCATGATCTTGGTTTCGTTCCTGTCAGCTACTTGTCCTTGGTGGAAATGGGTTTGTGGGATCACATGTCTGTAAAGAAGCTTTAGATCGTGGCTTATCAGTCTCTAGCCTTAGCAGGTAGTTCTCTGTTTTCGACTTTGATCAAGTTCAACTTTTGTGGCTCACTGCTGAAGCTCAGCTAATTGGGTTTGTGATTGAACCATTTATAGATCAGGTAAGTCGTCTTTACAAGAGTCATGGGCTAGCAGAGTTACATGGCATCAAGGTACTACTTGTTAGATCCTCGACATGTTATTTAATTTATGTTTATGTTCCTATTATATATCTTTACCCTTTTTCCCCAGGAAACCTTCTATCATCTGATTTATTGAAAGATGCTCTTGATGGAGTGACTTCTGTGGTATGTGTTTTCTCCACCAATGTAGAAATTTGATGACTTCGTAGTTTTTTTTTTTTGGCTTATGCTGTGAATCCATTACAGATCTCCTGTGTTGGTGGTTTTGGTTCAAACTCGTATATGTATAAGATTAACGGGACTGCAAACATCAACGCAATCAGAGCTGCCTCTGAGAAAGGTGTGAAACGATTTGTCTATATATCTGCTGCTGATTTCGGACCGGCCAAGTACTTGTTGAGCGGTTACTATGAGGGAAAGGTATTGAGCAGCTTTTGCATAGTCCTTTTCTGGTTAATATGTACATTGTCTTAAGACTTCTTTATTTCTTTTGATTCTTACAGCGAGCTGCTGAGACTGAGCTGCTCACAAGATTTGCTTATGGAGGTAAAGCTTTCATGTTACAGTTAACGGAACTCTCTCTGGCTCTTATTCGTTTTGGTTAATGTTGTGTAGGGATAATCTTGAGGCCTGGTTTTATTTATGGTACTCGCAGCGTTGGGAACATGAAGATCCCACTGGGAGTCTTTGGTTCACCCATGGAGATGGTAAGAGCTTCCCTCCTTATGTCAATATTTCTCAAAAAAAAAAGCAATCTCTTTATTCATAACGTTTTGTGGCTTTCTGTAGGTTCTTCAACAAGCAAAACCGCTGAACCAGCTCCCATTAGTCGGACCTTTGTTCACACCCCCGGTGAATGTTGAATCAGTTGCCAAAGTTGCAGTTAGAGCGGCTACGGATCCGGTGTTCCCTCCAGGAATTGTGGATGTTCATGGAATACAACGTTACAGCCAACAGAAATCAAGATAAGTAACGTTTTGAAAAGTTTGAGTATGCTCTCTGTCGTTTAGTGGCTGCTATACTCTGTTAAATTTCAATGGTGGGAACATATATGTTTTCTGTTTTGTCTCGCCAAACTTCCCACATTAAATAAAGAAGACACACCTTTTTATTGATAACTGTACATCTCTAAGAGAGCAAAGCTACTTTGTAGCTCTCAAAAACTTTTTTCCTATATCACATTTTTTACACAAGACATACACTTCAATCTACCAAACTCTGAAAATCTCACTGCAGATACTGTTGTAGACACTCTTTCAGTTTTTGCAACGTTACAGGTTTCGAAATGAAAGAGTCCATACCATTTGCATAACATTCTTCTGAACTCTCTGCTAACGTATTTGCGGTCATCTGCAAAATTTCACAACCCATTTTTACTCTTTTAAGTTTTTCTTTTTAGAAAGTTAACCATTAGAGCCATATGTAATGAGGAAGAAGTACAAACCGCGACTATAGGCAACCGGTTTGTGGGAGGCACACAAGCTTGGTCGTTCTCTGATGTCTTTATATCTACTCCAGCTTCTATTGCAGCATCCCAGTTCCCAGATTCTTCGTATGAGCGTATCAGTCTTGTAGCTTTTAGACCATCCAGAACTGGCATGCACACATCCTGTGAAAACCAAATTGACTTATAAGCCTTTTTCAGATTAAGTGAACTTGAGTTTGAGAAGGACAAGTCCTTGGATCTTGGAGAAATGACTTACCATGAGTACCAAGTCGTAGCTTGTCTCTTTAATAGCGTTTATGGCTTCAACTCCATTATTAGCAATGTCCATGGTATAGCCTAGTTGCTTCATCATCGACTTGGCAACCATGATGTTGATTTTGTTATCTTCCACAAGCAAAATCTTTGGCTTTGATGCCTCTTTGAGCTCCGTCTCATTTTTTTCTTCTTCCCTAAGGGATGAAACTGTAAGCTCTGACTCCATTTCTAAGACTCCACCTTCTGAGCTCGCTTGTGAACTGCTACAAGATTCACTTTCCTTGGAGGAACATCGACCATTCCCATTGCCATATTGATGAGCTGACTCACAACAGTTTTGTCTTGATTCTTCCATATAACTACCATTTTCAACCTGAACCATCTCGCTTTGTCCAGTGTTGTTAGAAGGTTCGGCGACAAAACCGTTGATGAGCTTAAGAGGTCTAGTGAGCATAGCTTTATGAGGTAAGAAGCTATTGCCGATGACCGGTCCGCCATTAGAATATATAGATCCTAGAAGCGGTTTAAACTGGAAGTATCCTTCGGTTGTGTCGTCTGGTTCTGGTTGATGATCCACCATATCCGAGAACTCATCTTGATCATCTGAATGATCATCTGATGTTGCAACTTTGTAAGGTAATATGAACGTGAACGTTGAACCTGCGTTGACCTGGCTTGTCACAGTAAGTTGACCTCCCATTAGCTCAACCTGTAAACAAACAACACATGATGATTTGCCTCAGGAGAATGACTCTTAGGTGAAGTCTAAGATTAGTTTACCAGCTGTTTACAAATGGCAAGACCGAGACCAGTTCCACCGTATTTACGAGCATGATCAGCGCTTGCTTGCATGTACTTCTTAAACAAACAAGGAAGGGCGTTCTCTGCATTATGAATACCAAAACATGTACTGTGTCAGTAACTAGCGTAGCTGGAGTCTTTGTCTTTTGATGTTCTTGAACAAGCGTGCTTACCTGGGATTCCAATTCCAGTGTCATAAACGTCACAGCATATCCAAACCGAAGTCTCGGCCAAACCGTTTTGTTTTTCAGCGTCTGCTTTCAACGCGTTATCACTCGCAAAGGATGGTTCTGATATGACTTTGAGTTTGATCCCAACCTTTCCTTGATGTGTAAATTTGATAGCATTGCTGATCAAGTTGGTGAGAATCTGCCGAATCCTTAGAACATCTCCAACCACCTGAGCATGAAAATAATAAAGTTAAGAATACAATAACTTTGCCACATTAAATCTTTCGGAACAGTGTGTTGTTTTGTGTATTAACCAAAATAGGAACTTCATCTGCAATGTTTCCTTCTAACGTCAAGTCTTTCTTCAGCGATGCTGCAGCTGTTTGAAGCACGTGCTTCACCACTTCTCTTGGCCTAAACTTTGTAGCTTCTAACTTCATCACACCTAAAAAACAACACAAAATATCATCAAGAATCTTGAAAATAACTACACAACAAGATCAAGAACTTGAAAAACATTACCTGATTCAACCTTGGAGAGATCAAGGATGTCATTAATCAGCTGAAGCACCAAATCTCCAGAAGAGATCATAACATTCAACAACTGTCTTTGCTCTTTATCCAGTTTTGTAGTGGAAAGTATCTCAGCCATTCCAACTACTCCTGACAATGGTGATCTTATCTCATGAGACATTGTCGCTAGCATCTGCTTCGCTCTCATTGTCTCCTCTGTAATGTGAATGGTCTTGGTCAGTTCTGATTCCATTGCCTTTCTCACTGCATTATCTTCTCTAAGTTTCGCCATCTTTTCTCTCTTCCTTACCTGATCAGTTACTTCCATTCCCATGTAGTTTATACCGATTTTCTCACGAGCTTTGTTGTAAACAGGCTCAACGTATATCAAGAACGTCTTTGATCCAAATAAGTCTGTCTCGAATGTGATCTCTCTCTTTGAAGCTTTTCCTTTCTCAAGAACCTCTCTCTTGAAATCTTCAGACTCTTTCACGCCACCTCCATGGAATATCTCCACGTCTGTTTTCCCCAAAATGTCCTGTTCACGCAGACTAGGGAACTTGTTGTAGATGAACAAGTAACGCATGTCCTTATCCTGATGTCCCATAACAATAGGTGCATTCTGAAGTATGAAATGCAAGAACCCTTCAGCTCTTTTAAGATTCTGAGTCAGTTCTTCGACCGGTGCTGAGTGACTCTCCATAGTCTTCAAACTCTCGTTCAGCTTCTCAATCAATCTCCTTTCTCTCTCGGTACTCGCTTCAAGCATCTTCTCCAAGCTCAACGCCTTCTGTTTCCAATACGCAACCGTGTCAAACTCCTCATCGATCACAACCCTCTTGCTATCAACCAACTCATCGCGTTTCTTCTGCCTAAACCTTCGGAAAAGATGGCTGGTCTCATCCAAAACAGGAACATTCTCAGGCTCTTCGGTCTCAAAGTTATGCTCCTCTATGATCTTTAACTCTTTGGCCTCAGCTTCTTCTCTCTGCTTAGTGAGAATCTTGAGCTCTTCTCTTAGAAGCCTAACCGCGTGGTCCTGCATATACTCCCATTGTCTCACAAGGTTGGTGAGTTGAGAGGAGCCTTGGTCAGTGTTGTTCATGAGTTCAGGCAAACGTTTTAGATCAGCCATGGTTCGTTTCTCAGCGATGTCCACTTCTTTCAACGTGTCTGAATCTCCTGCGGGTTTCTCGACGTTGAACTGGTTGTCTGCTTGGGTTCCGACATCATCTGGCCACATGGAGGATAAGACTTCCACATCCATCTCTTCAATCTGATCAGTCTCCATCTCGCAGACCATTTGATCAGAGATGCTTTTTCATACAAGAACAAAACACACACTCTTTAACTGATCCAACAAGAATCTTCTTGATCTGAACAAGAAATCTGTAAATATATATATATCCACAGTTAGAAGTCAGGACAATTCATCTTAATCTAGAAATGTGTAACTAATTTCAAAATTTTGTATTAGGATTGAACATTCGCGGGAAAACTTCAAATTACGGTTATTGAAAGAGAGAAAACGAGCTTTGAAAAGCAGAGCACCTAAGAAAACAAACAAAAAATATTGAAAGGATGAAACTTTCTAAGCAATGATCGGCAAAACAGTCCGGAGAAGAATAATAATCGGATCACTATCAGCGAAATAATGAAATGGAGGGAGTCAATGAGGGAAGCTAGAAAGATATTTTTTTTTAAAAGAACAATGATGAATCAAATGAAGAAGTTTACCTTATATGGTTCTGGTCACCGGAAAATCTAACAGATGATGAAAGGGTAATGAACAGTGAGTAGATCTGATCGTCGTCTTTGGGAGAAGAGAGTAAATAAACTTCAAAATGAGCACTGGGAAGAGATTAACCAATGAAGAGAGAGAATTAGCATGTGAATTCTGAAAGATAGGTTTAAAGATTAAAAACAAATGCTATTTTACTGGAAGGGGAGAGAGAGAGAGAGAGGGAGGGAGAGGAGGAGCATGTGCTACCCTCAAGAGTACAGAGAGGTCAATGTATATTATATTGGCCTGGGGAGGGGACTATTCTAATGGCTGGCCAGACCTCTCTCTCTCTCTCTCTGTTCTCTTTTCTCTTTGCACGTTTGTTTACTTTGTTAGACCGAGTTCAAGTGAGAATGACAGAGCTCTATACAAGGGCGGTGTGTGTTGACGTCACGCTCTGAGAAAAGTAACGAGAAGAAACTGGCGTCAATAATTGTGTTTCTGTCACCATGCAACACTGACGACACTATCACACAAACTAGGGGTTTGCATGCATCTGCTTTCTCAATAATTATCTCTCTATTCCTAGGTAAGTATAATGTCACGCTTTTATATAGCATGACCGATGATTTTGGATGATCCGATCAGACAATAACTCTTATTAGCAAAACAAAATAGAGCCTAATTGTACTTGGCCTTTGAAGTTTCCAAGCAGAGAGTATATATGTTATTCCTTAAAACTGAATGGATGATTTATTTTTCCTTGCCATTTTTCCAATTATCATGTGGCTCTATATAGTCTATAGAATGTCAATGTTTGACGAGAACACACATAAAGATTCTAATTAGGTCAGGACATTCATGTTTCATGAGCTAGTATAGCACATGTACCGCAATGTAACGAACATACTATACTAGTTGTATTAAACTAGTCTTATCTTAAAACTATATCTGGCTTCTAATTGTGTTATAAGCCATGTTTCATGAGGTATAGCACGTATGTACCACAATTTAACGAACATAGTAAACTATTTGTATTAAACAAACTAGTCTAATCTTTAAAAACTATATTCTTCTTCAGTTCAGTTTCAGTTGGAAAGTATGATCAATTATTTGAATTTTGTGAAAGGAGAAAATAAAAACACAGGGCGACACTATGCATTAAAAATGAATTAAATCCCAATTATCAGTATTAAATAGAGCAGGAAACAACTGTATCGGCACAAAATTAGTTGTCGACTAAACTAAACAATGGAATATAAAATTTACAAGCTCCAGTACACTAACAAAATAATAATCAGAATTATTATTATTAGTGTAAAGGGTCTTTAAGATTATTAATTAAAAGAAGAAAAAAAAACAGGTAAGCCATTTCTATTGTATAGAGACTCCTCCCCGATCTGAACGGCGCTCGAAGGCTTTTTGTCCCCGTCCCGTAGTTGCTAGTTATAAAATCTCAACAGCATGTGGTAGGCCACGTGGAAGTATAGTTGACCAACACGTAGTGTAGCTTTATTCAAACATGTTTCTTCTGTTTGTGTCTTTTGTTTGCTCTCGCGCCAGAACTGGACGGTGGTTAAGGATTAGGATAATGTTATTTTTTTTCTTATGAGTTGGGAGAAAAGGCGAGAATGTGGAGATATTAATTGGATGGTGACACGAATCCTTAATTAGCGGTTTTGTTTATTAATTTAATTTGTTAACTCTCGATTAAAGCAGGACCATTCTTTTCAGCTTTCTTGCTAATTAATAATTACTCCCCTTTTTATTTATGTGCGTGTAATGCTGGATTTGAGAAAGTGAACAACATTGTATATTAGAGGAATTGCTCTACAATGTGTCTACATTTACAATCTTTAAAAAATAATTATAGCTCTTTAGACTTAATCCCCACCTAAGAACTAAGATAAACATGGGTGCATGAAAGTTTAAGTTGATAGCTAAATATTATTTGAATATAATCAATACTTCTGAAATGGTTGTTGGGAGCATACAAAGATTCTTGTTTTGAACGACGAGGCTAGTTTTACTGTCAATGATATTATTATAGTTAGATTTTAAAATTATATCCGAGTTAAAATGTCATCCGTGAATCTCTTAGAGCTAGCACGCATACTATATCTTTGAAGTTCCACAAAATAAAAATGAGTGAAGATGGATGATAAGATATTATCAGCATATGATGACAAACTTAAATCAAGCTGCATGATAGGTTTCTATTATTAACTAGACCGTAAATTTCTAACTTGAAGAGATTCATAATTACATTCGGATTGGTACTATAACTCCAAGCCCAAGGTCATTACTATAATTTCATACTTTTGGTTCCATTATTAAAGAAGATTAAAATAAAATTCGATAGTTTATCATGAGTAGGGCCATGTCAGAGTTCTTTATATATTCTTTTTTTCTGACAACGAACTTTTCAGTGTCTTAATCATAAGTTCCAATAATCAATCGCTCAGAAAGATAGATCTAAAGTAAATTTGTTATGCGTTGTGTTTTTCTTTCTTTCTTTTGGTGTGTATTGCCAATTCCATCCTAAACTGCATCAAGAGCTTCTTATAATAAATTTTTTCAATATTATATGCTTAAGGAACATTATAATCTCTTAAACCGTGTGATAGGACTGCTAATGGGGCCGGAACAACAAAGAAAAAATCAATGAATAAGACTCTAAAAGTTATTGTAGGATGGTTTTGTGAAAGATAATCCATAAGTGGGTAACACGACTCCGGGATATCTTACCATCACCGTAATTTCATATGTCATGAATCATACTTTTATTTTTATATTTACAAATTATCTCAACTAGGACCTTTAAATTTTTAAAATATCTTAAGAGCGGACCAACTAAACAGATTTATATATAGAACTCAGTTAGATTATGTCTCTCATAATTGAATTGGACTAGTGTAGATAAGCTTGATTTAATTATTAACTATTTCTTACAGCTACTTTTGACTTTTGACTTTCAAGTTTCAAATTCATGAACATGAATGGCACAATATAGTAAAGAAAACAAGGCCCCGCAAGAGGCCCATTAGTAAAGTCTTATCCAAGAAAGAGCCAAGCCCATTCGCGTCTTCCTATGGCGAGCGCCGTCGTCTTAGCTGCGTTTCGACACCCGTTCACCACCCGCCGACTCTCCATTTTTTGCGCCGCTGATTAGGTCGCGTCGTTCCACAACCCGGTTTGGTTATATCCGTCGGATTACAACAGCTTCTTCCATGAGCCAACAGATCGTCGATGCCTCCGGTAACGACGAGAACTCGGAGGAGATATCCGACGACGTTGTGGTGCAGTACGTGGTGCTTCGAAGAGATCTGATCGATTCGTGGCCACTAGGGAGCGATGTAACGCAAGGATGTCACGCGTCTGTGGCGGCGATTTGGTCGTTCAAAGATGATCCGTTCACGCGTCAGTATTGTGATCCCCTTAACATTGATTCTATGCATAAGGTAAATCCTAATCATCGAAGTACCGTTCGATTGTGGATGATTAAACGTGTTATTTTGTTTTGTTATGTTATGGTTATAAGGTGACGTTGGAGGTTACGCAGATGAAGAATTTGGCAGAGAAGCTGAAGTCAGGAGGAATCTCTCATAAGCCATGGATGGAGCAGCCGGAGAATATTCCGACTTGTATAGCCACAAAGCCTTACTCCAAATCTCAAGTCTCTCCTTTCTTCAAGTATCTCAAGCTTTGCAAGTGATCATTATCCATTTTTTTTTATTAAAAAACTCACGTTTTTCTCATTTCTATAAGCTGAATTTTTCATCATGATTCACAAAATTGATACAAATCACCAGTGCCGGTCCGACCTAATATGGTGCCTAAAGCGTAATAAAAAAATTATGCCCCCTAACTATTATTAAAAACTCTATAAAGTTAAAATAATAAGAAATAGTAGTAAAATTATATTGTTTTCAAAGAAATAAAATACAAAACATCAAAATATTATTTTTTAAAAACAATTAACCTTGCGTTTTCCTAAAATAATTTACGTATTTCAAATAATCAAGTGTTTTAATTAACTCGTATATTATTTATCGTTCATGGGACATAGTCAAAAAATTATTTCTACATAAACAACTAAAATTAGATTTGTTGATAAGCAATTTCTTTTGTGTTTAGATAACAACCATCTATTTGTTTAGAAAATTCAGCATGTCAATTGTAATTGCATTTGACAACATTTCAAATTCTGATCCTATTTTCTAGTAGTATTATTTTAGAAATGCAAAAAGTTATAATCTATATAGTAGAACAAAACATAAGATAAAATCATATATATATATATATATATATATATATATATATATATATTAATTTCACATTGTTTAATGTTCTTGAATTTCAAAAGTTTATACAACAACTTACAAAAAGACTTAGAAGATACAACTATTCTCACAAAGAAGATTTATCACAATATTATGAGTACTATGACTCTATGAGCAACTAGTAATTAGAGTTAATTGTTTTTCTAAGAGAAATAGAAGATTGTTATGGTTGAGGAATTTTAAGCGAAGTATAGAAGCTAGAGTTATTTTTATAAACATATTTTTTTAACAAATATGGGCATAGAGAAATAGAAAGGAGAGCTAGAGAGGAAAAAAAAAAGAGCTAATAATGCAGTTACCAAAATCATAAGTGAAAGAGAATCACATCTATAATTAGAAAAGAAGAAAAAAAATGTTATCCCAAAAGAAGAAACAGATTGTGGGTTTCGAACAGGTTACTTTTAGGACAGCAGTCAAAAAGCAAATCACCAGACTAAGACAATTTTTGGTATCTTGGTGCCCCTAACATTATTATAGTGTCAGGCGCCTAAAGCCCTTGCTTTATGGGCTTTAGCCCAGGGCCGGCCCTGCAAATCACTAAGAGAAAAACATGTTTTTTTCCCTTTCTTACAAACCCTTAAAAAGACGACAACACATAAAGCAAGTCAGAAGGTTTGGATATATATAATTACATACATAAGATACAGAACAGAGAGATCTCGGATGAGGTGCGAGTTTTTTTTTTCTGGTTTCAGGAATGGGCGATGAGGCGTTTACCACAGGTGGAGCAAAGCAAGCGACGTTTTGATTTGTTATAGAGAGGCACGAAGCAGAATCTCCACTGGCTTTCTACGTCCACCGTTTGAACCATTCCGCCGCAGTACGGGCACGCCCCAGGAGCTGCGTACCTTCCGATCACCCTCTCGTCCTGATCGCACACGAACACCAAACACATCCTTCTTCTTCTTCCTCTTTCTTCCTTTTCTTATCAAAGTAAAACAGATAAATATCTCTTGCGTCCGTGTTAGAAAGGTAGCTGTGTCAATTTATTTATACAGGATGACTCCAATGGAAATAGTTTTTTTTTTTTTTTTGTTGTTTCCGCGTGAGAAAAGTTAATTTAGGATCTCCAGAGAAATATAGCTTAATCTAGAAGCAAATTCCTGGATAGGCAAACGGAGAATCAATATACTAAAATTCACCGACCGGTCAGCGCGAAACTTTCAAAGAAAATACAAACATTTCTTTGAAAACTGGGCTTTAACATTCAGAGCCCAAGGCCCAATTATGTTACGAGCAAACTCCATGTTGCAATTGTTTGTTCGACCCGCCAGTGTCAGTAAAGTGAAGCCCAGTAATGGCGGGTGGGTATATGATTCATTTATCCAACAAGCATTGACAGGGCAAAACCATATGATTCATTTGTCCATCATTTTGAACTAATTCAAAACAAGGAATGAAAGTCACAACACAAACAATGAAAGCAAGCAGTGACGGCATTGGAAAGCTAACGAGTCGCAGTTGCTGAGTTTGTATGTGATAAAATGGAGATGAAAGATATCACTTAGATGCAGCAGTCTCATAGTCAATAACGGTTTGAAATGCTCCAGCGAGAGCCAAGACCTTGTTCTTCCTCGACCTCTCTTGCATCTTACTTGCTATTACATCATTGTATGCTGTTGGAGACCCTTTCACCACTTCTTTCTTTGCATTTGTTGTTCCTTCTTTCACTTTGCTGCTTTCGCTCTCCTCTTGTTTAGTTTCTTCCACATTCTCAGCTTCTTTCATATCTGGAGTAAATATTGGTCGCTGCTCTGCTCCAATGGTGGAACTGTGGGGAGTTTATTACGGGCTTGTGGTAGCTTGGGAGAGGAGGATCACTCGGTTAGAGTTAGAGGTCGACTCAGCGGTGGTCGTTGCATTTCTTAAGACATGAATTGAGGAGACTCACCCACTGTCGTTCCTGGTACGCCTGTGCCATGGCTTACTTTCAAGAGACTGGATAGTCTGGATTGATCACGTGTATAGGGAAGCTAACTGTCTTGCCGATGGGTTAGCCAACTATGCGTTCACTTCACCTTTAGGAATTCATATTTTTTTATTCTGTTCCTTCTGATGTAACGTCAATTCTTGAGGATGATGTTCTAGGCGTTTCTCGTCCTAGACATGTTGTTCTGTCGTAGCATTACATTTTTTAAATAATACAGGGAGATCTTTCTCCCTCTTTCCCACAAAAAAAAACCTCAATGTAACTTTAATGCTAGAACCCTTGAAAGGGGTTCTTCTTTATTATTATTATTATTTTTTTTAATTTTTAAAAAAAAAAAATTAAAAACGAACCAATCGCGGACCGCCACGTGCCAGTGGGATCTGCGAACAGTATAAGAACCCAAGCAAATAAATATTTTATTTGGGGATGTTAAGACATGATTTTTAAAAAAATGTCCAGGTGCTCTTTTCTCTTTTTGTTGTTATTTCTTATTGATAACAAATTGTTTATCATTGCACCACAGCTTTTATTTTGTTTTTTAATCACAAGATAATGGGCCTAACAAGAGCAGTCACATTAAAAGAATAAAACAGTGGGTCCTAAAGCTGGGCTGGCTACAAAGAAAATTATGAGCTGGTATGGATATTATCCAAGCCCAGATAAAGCCCATACAATGCACATATGACCTAGAGTCCGAGCTAGGATTTCTCTATAAATAACGTTATCTGTTTCGAACAGAAGTACAAGGGTTAGCTTACAACTATGCCTCTCTCCTCGAACTGCCTCCGATGATGATCTATCTAGGAGTCATGTTCGTAGTTTTTTTCATTTTTCTTAGTAGGAATCTCTTCTAGTTATTTTTCTTTCAAGTTTTTTTCTTATGTTATTGCTCAGATCTGACGGAAGTTTAAGACTTGAAATAAGATCTTAGCAAATTCATATATTTTCTCAGATCTGTTGCAATCTTAGTCTAAACCAAGATTTATAATTCATCTTGTAGTTAGTTTTTCTTGATAGCAATCTGTTTTTAGTTTTTTTTTTTTTATTAAAAGTTATCTTATTTTATTATACTGCTCAAATTAAAATGGCAGTAGACTTTGATGATGATTTAATCGTTTTGTACCTATTTGCTTTTACAAGCAAATGTGTGCTAGTACAATAAACTAAATCTGATAAAGTTATGCGATTTTTTTTTTAAAAAAAATTATGATGAAAGTCGCATCCTAGATCTGAAGCTTCTTAAAACAAGATATCATTTAGTATTTTTTTTCCCTTAATAGTTTCTGTTTACGTTTATATTTCTCAAATTTAAACCGATGCTATGGTGATTTAATCGATTTGTACCTGTTTGTTTGTTTTTAAAGCGAATATGCGTCTTTGTACCTGTTTGTTTGTTTTTAAAGCGAATATGCGTCTTTTATGAATTAAATTTGATAAAAGTTATTCATTTTTTTTTTAATTTTTATGAACAAATCGATTTTTTTTTTTAACAATACTAGTCAGATCTGAATAATATGGTTGCAAGAATAGTGGCCTTAAATTATTTTTGGGTTGATATTTGTTCTTCTTTGCAATATTATATCAATCTCTCATCCGTAGTTTTTTTAATTAATAGTTTATTTTATTTTTTTTTTCTAGTTTTATAATAGATTAAACTTTAAAGTAATGATCACGAAAGTTTTTATTTTCCCGCCTTTAGGTTTAAAGTATTTTCGCTTAAATGTTTTCGTTTCCCGCTTACGAAATCGTACAAGGTCTCAAAACCCTAGTATTTCACCACTATAAATACTCTTGTTCTGTTAATCACTTTCGTTTTCAGGAAAAGTTACAATTCTCTCTTAAAGATGACTAAAGGTTTCTTCGATCGTTTTCCCTCCTCCGTTGGTAAATCTCTTCACGAACAAGGCGCCGTCGGCGGATACTCGGCCGTCTCTGCCTTTCCGATCGTTGTTCCGGTTGGACCTGAAGCCAATCCTCTCTCAGGTATCGACGGATCTAGATCTTTTCATACGTGTAGATATTATGTCGTCGTATAGATCGTCCATTTAGATCTGATGTTAATGTTAAATTTTCCCCTCACCTATGATTTTGGCGGTTTCTCTGCGGCTTGTCCAGGCAAAACGAACTTTGTTAGCTCTAATGTGGATTCTGGATCTCCGATCGTTGAGCCGGTTGGATCTGATTCCAATCCCCTTTCAGGCAATCTGCACATCTGTTTATACGTGGAGATATTATGTCGTCTTATTGATCGTCCACTAAGATCTGATGCTAATGTTAAATTTTCTTTTACTTCATATCGTATGTGGTTACTCTCCAGGCAAAATGAGCCATGTTGATTCTAATGTGGATTCTGGATCTCCGATCGTTGTGCCGGTTGGACCTGATGCCAATCTTCTCTCAGGTAGCGGCGGTTCTAGATCTTTTCATACGTGTAGATATTATGTCGTCGTATAGATAGTCTCTTAGATCTGATCTTAGTGTTATATTTTCTCCTTCCTTATTCTTTTGGCTGTTTTTTGCTTGTCCAGGCATAACGAACTTTGTTAGCTCTAATATGGATTCTGGATCTTCGGTCGTTGTTCCTGTTGGATCTGAAGCCAATCCCCTTTTAGGTAAATTGTAGATCTGTTTATAAGTGGAGATATTATGTCGTCTTATTGTTCGTCCACTAAGATCTGATGCGAGTGTTAAATTTTCTATTGCTTAATATTGTATGTGGTTACTCTCCAGGCAAAAGGAGCCGTGTTGATGCTACTGTAGATTCTGGATCTCCGATCGTTTCTGATGCCAAACCACTTTCAGGTAACGCGGCTCTAGATCAGTTGATATTTAACTTGATTCTTTTATCATTTATAGTTGTGATCTTATCTTTGTAACTACTGTAGACAATGGAAATGATGTTGAATCTGATGACGAGAGAGGTGATGGCCGATATACTCTAGAACTTAATGCTTTGGCCGCACTTACTTTCTGTTGTTTAACTTGATTGTTTTTTTTTTAAAAATTTTCGGTTTCTTGCAGATCCAGAGCTAGTGGCTGCGGCCCTAGCTACATTGCGGAAGAAGTGGAGTGGAACCACGAATTGTAATCTCCCACGTACGTCTGTTTACCATTTAGATACTTTGTTGCTTATTGATGTTTATCTCTTAGTTACTTATTGATGTTTTTTTTTTTGTTTTTTGGTAAAATTCCTCACTCAGGATACTTTTTTCCCCCTGGTACGACTGACAGAACTCATTTTCGTCCGGTTCAGCTTAACCCTGCTGATCTGATCCCATCATCCGAAGGGTTATTCCGTTTTGTGTTTCCTGAATCTTTTGGAACACTTGTCTCCCAAGATCCCAGTGAAATGGTTGTTACTCGTGGTTCAGTCGAGGCATCTCCTTGTCTTGTTTTTCCAGAGGGTGGAACTGTTAAGGTCAATCCCGGTGGGTATCTTTGGATACGTGATCTTTTGTACCCTGGTTATTGTCTTCCGGTTGGTTCATCAGGATGTACCGTAGTCGTCCCAGTCGGTGGTAAGGTGTTGTTTTGCGAAAATCTTGCCGCGTTTCATTCTGCTAATGATATAGTTGATGATGACGTGGAGATTTATGCCAACTTTAAACCTGGAGACTCTACTGGAGGAAGATTCCTCTGGCGCTACTGAATATCTTGGTTTGGCTACTATCGTGTGACGGTATGTTCTTTTGTCTTTTTTTTTTTTAATTTCCTAAAATTTTTGATGTTTAATTTATCTTACTTTCCTTTTGCAGGGAAAGAAGTTCATGGAACATTGTTTTTTTTTTTTTGAATATCTTCTGGATGTTTGAACTTTGTTATAATTGCTCTACTTTCCAGTTATGTTGCGTACTTGTTACAGGATTTGGTTTGTATTTCTTACTTTCGTTTGCGACTTTCCCAAGTTTATATCCAGTTCATCTCTAGAATTTTACTTAGCATTGAAAGTCACTTTTAACAAAATCCTTGGCAGTAAAATTTACTTTCCATTATATGTAATAGGCTCGTTTTAAGTAGTATTGATTAGTAACACTTAACTGTACACATTTGATGCATTTAAAAATTCGCATCCTGCTATATAACGGAAAGTAAATTTACCTTCCTTGGCAGTATAATTTTACCTTCGTGTTATTGATTAGTAACACTTAACTGTACACCTTTGATGCATTTAAAAATTCGCAACCTGTTGCAATAAGTTTCAGTTCCATGGACCTCTCTTCTTCCTGTTAAATGAGTGAATCTTTATATTCTCTTTCAATTTAAAAATAGTCATATTGATTATGAAAACAATTATTTATTTACATTTTCTAAACAAAACTATCCGAAATTATTCATCTAATAAATTTTGCAATTAATTGAAAACATCTTCTATTTTAAAATTTAAAAATCCTGAGGGTAATATTCATTTTAGGTAAAAAAGTTTTAGATGGAATTATATAAAAAATAAATGGAAACAATTGAATCATAGATCTTTTTCTTTATAATATTATATGAAGGTTTTGGTAATCTGATCAGAACTCAGAGCTCGGATTCAGATCGTTACAAGCCTCATTCATTGTATTAACTATCACTGTAATAATACAAATTCATTTTGAATGGTCCAAGAATCACTATCATCTAATAGATATTTAGCAGTTTAATTGAGCAGCTACCCTTGTGAATTTGAGAACATGCTAAGGTTCTTAGACCTTCTTCTTCTTGTTGTTGTCCATGTATGGATATTTCTGGTACAGTGAGATACTACTGATCACCTGGGGAAGAGCCACAAGGCAATACGATGAATGTGATTTCCCTTGAAACGCAAACTGCAACAGAGCCGTCACAAGTAATGCCGACACAATCACAAATCCCTTTCGTACACCACCAGCATGTGATGTAACAAGGCCAACAAGAATCCCAACAAGAGCATTGCTTATAACTGGAACCTGTAATAACACTCACATTGGATTAAAAACAATCAGTGCAAACAGTTTTTTTTCACATCAACAGAATGGTTCAGGAGTTACCATGGTTAAAGCAGTCCAACCATGAAAGAAACCATGTTTTTAACTAACCATCAGGAGACTTAAAGAGTACTTACTAACAAGCAGAGGCTTCCAACAATAGACATTTCTACCGTCATTAAGTATGATGAATGCTTCTTTACCTGTAACAGTAAGACACTATGGTCTGTAAATGAGTTGAACTAGAGATTTTTTTATTGACAAGTAACATTTACACTTTGGTTAACCTGAGAAGCCCATTGACATAGAGAAGAGGCTAAACCCGAGAGCACAGAGGCTACCAAGACCGGTATGATTCCATAAAACAGCACTTGTTTAGGAATAATGCCACTTGAACTCTTGTTAGAGCTTTCACCAACACTTAGACGAACTGCTGCCATGATCAATAAACACAAAGCTCCTATTTGTTGAGCTGATTGCTTCTGTCTTAGTATGATGAATGTAAAGAAGGCTGTGAAGAAGATCTTGGTCTGGTTTAGATATTTAGCAGCTACCCTTGTGACATTTGTATTGACAAGTAACATTTAAACTTTGGTTAACCTGAGAAGCCCATTGACATAGGGAAGAGGCTAAACCGGAGAGCACAGAGGCTACCAAGACCGGTATGATTCCATAAAACAGCACTTGTTCAGGATTAACGCCACTTGAACTCTGGTTAGAGCTTTCACCATCTCTTGCCATGAGAACCAGAGCACATATGACCTGAAAACAAAAGACATTAACAGCCGATTTTCATAAACAGTATGTAGTAACTGCAAAAGGAGAAAGGAAAACCTCCTTCCTGCAAACGTCAAATATGGGGTTTGAAGAAATATTAAATTGAAGAAAAACAGTATGGGGTTTTAAAAATATTAAATTGAAGCCCAGTAACCCAATAAACACAGCTAAAATTTATATTAACGCTTCAGCCCCATAAAGACGTCGTTTTCTTGAGCCTTGAGAAAATTAGAAAAATTCCAAATTCTACCAAGATCTTCAAACCCTAGCTGGCGAACCTTTATCTCTGTTTCTGCTTTGTCTTTCCTACTTATATTATATCTCAAAAAGAGACCCTGTGAATTAGACATAGCTATGGTTAATTATCTGTTGAGAAGAAGAGACGATTTCGTGGCGCCAGAGATTTCTTTTGATCTTATCATCGAAATTCTGAGTAGATTGCCTGCTAAATCGCTTATGAGGTTCAAGTGTGTCTCAAAGCTATGGTCTTGTCTGATCCGTTCTCGATATTTTAGCAACCTTTATCTCATGGTCTCATCATCTCCATCACTACCGCGACCACTTGGTTTATACATGAGTTTGAATATGGGTTTGAGTTTGGCGATACACTACATGTGTGCTTCAATGGAGTTTTGCCAAAATCCTGAAAAGTCTGAACTGGTATCATTAAAGTTATTGCCATCTAGTAGCAGTGCTGAATCATCGTTAGAACCAGATTTGACTTTCCCAGGGATGGGAGGATACAGGATGGTGTCTCTTCGCGGTTTGATTTTATACACTGTTTGCAGAAAAGTATGTATCTATAATCCCGCCACTAGACAAAGCTTGACTTTACCGGCCTTCAAATCTAACCTCTTAGTGCAACAAGAAGCTAATAAGTATGTCCGCTACTTTTTCGGACACGATCCTATTCTTGATCAATACAAAATAGTCTGCAGTGTTATGATAGCCTCGTTATCTTATGAGATGCTATTCTCCGAGTTTTGGGTTTTCGTACTGGAACCCGGAGGTTTTTGGAAAAGAATTGAGTATGATGCTCAACCTCACCTTCCTACAAGACCAGGACTCTGCATCAATGGAGTTATATATTATTTGGCTTTCAATCATACACGTCACGATCACGTTTATTGTTTTGACGTTAGGTCTGAAGAGATCCGTGTGATCCAAGCACCCCATGCAGTGCCTCAGTTTTGTAACTCCTTTGGTTTCATAGAGCATGGTGGAAAACCAGCAATCTTTGATTATGGACGTATTAGAGAAACGGGTGTCTCCGAATTGTGGGTGTTGGAGGTGGATGGTGGAATATGGTCGAGGAAGTCTCTGGTTTTGAAGCCTTGCCAGAAGCATTTAGTAGATGATATTAACCATAAGGAATTGACTGTGCATGGTACGGGTCAGAACAATGAGGTTATCTTGGCGTTGACTTGTCCTTCTCTACTTTTCTATTATGATCTGATAAAGAATGATTTGAGGAAGGTTAATATCAATGGAGTGACAACGCCGTATGTGTGTATCAAGGTTCTGGATAAGTGTGAAAGCATCATGCATTTGGAAATTTGAATAAAGTTTCTTCTATGTCATTATCTCATTGCGTTTGTCGTTGGACTATTTATTTAGTAATATTTTTATTTTACTTGTTTTGCAAACAAACAAAACATGAAATGGTCATAACGTCTTTAGACAAAATAGCTAACAAAATTTTTCTCTATCGTCTATCATTGGGGTCAATTTGAAAAATTTCCAATGTCTTCCAAATATTAAGAAATTGTTTTGTGTATTAGATGAGACAATACTTTGCTAGCTAGAACAGTTGAGACTTTACAATGGGATTCTTTTTTGTTTTTGCTTTTCACTGCTGAGTCAAATGAAACAATATTTTCAATAAGATAACCCCTGGCCTGTAGGGTTTGGATTGTGGTTACCAGACTCAGCCTTACACAAGTTGAATTCCTGATTCGAGATGGACTTGAGAGACCATTTGGTGGAATCAAGACTCTATTGGTTACAATAATAGTATTGTGCTATTGGACTTGAAGGAACATGAGCTGCTGAAGTATTTACGTATCGATGAAACTCCTGCATGGGGTGGTGATAATGCTAATATAGGTCTATTTTTCGGTTTGTAGAAAACTAGAAACCCTTTTGATACATGTGCATCAACAAATTAATTGTTCAATGAAAATAGTATTAAACATATAAGATTTTTTTTTTTATATTTGCAACCAAAATCAATATTAGATACTACTATTTAAGAGAAAAAGTCGACCAATTTTAACAAAAAAAACAATAACTGATTCCAAATGTCCGAAAAACACACCAATATTACCGTGATTCTTCCTAAAATAGAAATTTATTTTAAGCTAAAACCTCTCACTATTAACAACTTAAAACATTCTTAATTATTACAACAACATCAACCACCCAAAGACACATAAAAGGAAATTCACCGACTGCAAGGAAAAAAAAAAACACAACAAATTATAAAAGAAAGCAGAAACGTCTTCAAGATCAAACAAAACCAATTTTCAATTATCGTCGCCTTCTCAACATGGCCGGAAGAGCAGCAATGCTCGTTAACGTCGGGACGGTTGTAATGACCGTTTTGACCCTGGCTAGTTTGGTCGAAGGCTTCGGTGTGAATTGGGGTAATATCGCATCACATCCGTTGAATCCTGATATTGTTGTAAGGATGCTTAAGGAGAACAAGATCAATAAAGTGAAGCTTTTTGACGCTGATTCATGGACGATGAATGCTTTGGCCGGTTCGGGCATGGAGGTTATGGTCGGTATCCCTAATAACCTTCTTGAAACCCTAGCCGACGATTACGGTAATGCTAAAGATTGGGTCAAAGAAAATATCACGGCTTACATGCGCAAGGATGGCGTCAACATCAAGTAACTTTACTAATGATCATATTTAAAATTCATTAGACCTTAATCCGATTCTAGGACCAGTCTTGTGTCAACTAGATAGATGTCTAGACAACTAAATTAATTATTTTTTATCAAATTGATTTAAATAGCGGATTTGAGATCATCCGGTTTTAGGTGATAGCTGTCTTTTACGACCCTAATATCCTTACAATTTTTTTTGTCTAAAACATATAAAAATTGTTGTAAACAAACACTAATTAGATAGAAAGTACGGTTGAAACAAATATCTATATTAGAGTTTGTATATTAATTATGAGGATAAAATATTTATAGTCTTTTAGATAAATATTTATATAACTTCAAAGCATGGCTGGATCTGAGATTTCGGTGGCTCAAAACATTTTTTTAAGAAATTTTATAAAAAAAAAGTTTCGGAACTTAAAGACCTATTCCTATGTAAAAGTCTCCAAAAAATTTTGGAGACCGGAGCTAATGTTTCACCCGACTGTGCCAAGATCTGGCCATGTCTCAAAATCAGATATTCCTTTTTTAGAATTCTTTTTTTTCTTACATAATACTAATCTTAAAAGATATACATGTCGGACTAATTCATTCACATGATTTGCCATGCATCTATATAGGTACGTGGCTGTGGGGAACGAGCCGTTCTTGTCAGCATACAATGGATCATTCTTGAAAACAACGTTTCCAGCTTTAAAGAACATTCACAAGGCGTTAAAAGAAGCTGGACATAGCGATGTAATCAAAGCCACGATCCCACAAAACGCTGAAGTTTACGAATCAGCCAACGATAAGCCATCAGAAGGAGATTTCCGCAGCGACGTTAAGCAAACAATGCTCGACATCGTCAAGTTCTTCCATGACAACGATTTGCCTTTCACCGTCAACATCTACCCTTTCCTTAGTCTTTATCTAAACGAACATTTCCCCGTCGAATATGCC
Source organism: Moricandia arvensis (assembly GCA_905132765.1). Lineage (NCBI taxonomy): Eukaryota > Viridiplantae > Streptophyta > Magnoliopsida > Brassicales > Brassicaceae > Moricandia > Moricandia arvensis. The sequence goes on from CAJHQP010002159.1 coordinate 27,335, forward strand.
TTTTTCGATGGTAATGGTCGGACTATTCCCGATAACGGGAAGAACTATGATAATGCGTTTGATGCGAATTACGACACGTTGGTTTATGCGTTGAAGAAAGCTGGGATTAAAGATATGAAGATTATCGTTGGAGAGGTAAATTGATAAGCAAGTGATTAAATATTAGGTTAAGTATATCAAAAAAGAATACCCTAAGATAGGCTTAAAATTTTTTTTGTCATCGAAATTGATTTCAAAGAGAGAAATAACCAAAATAGACTTTATTAAATGACTTGTTGTGATAACTTTTATTAATCGTACCTTTGTCTTTTCAATCTCTATCCTTTTATTGTTGTTATGTAGTAATTGCGTTTGTCATTATGGTGCAAACATACATGATTATTGTCCAATTGCCTTAGATTGGACTATATTGTCCATTTGCCACATGCTAGTTATAGTACTCAAACCAATTAATTAGGTTATTAATGTAATCCCTATTAAGGTTCTATTATGAGCGTAATTTTCGTTTTTAGTTAATTCACTTACTTAAAAATTAATATCTTGTAAAGTTGCATATGCGTTTTGGCTTATATCAGTCATATGTGAGATATGGTTTGCTGTTTCATGGGTTCTTGATCAGTTCCCTAAGTGGTACCCAATAGAACGAGCAACATACTTGGACGGACGGACTCTCATTAAGAGCATCATTATCCCACAAACTAATTTAGGGGTTCTTATTTTTTTTAAAATAATTTTTAGTTAGAAAAGTGGTTTAAGAGACTTAGTTAAGAGACATATATATTTGTGTGGTCCATTGCAAGTCTTTTATTTAAAGGTTTTTAAAAAAAATTAAACATTCTCAACACTTGCCCTATCTTTCATACTACCATCTTCCATACCATCAGAGTAGCAAGTATTCTTTCAAACATGATCCAAAGCAACCAAATTTACACAACATGATAAATACTGATATGTTTATGTACTTTTTCTCTTCAAGCAAGACTACGCCAAACATGATAAATACTGATATGTTAAAGAAGTCAAATGGGTTATCATAATTATCTGTATACAAGTAATAATCCTAAGAACTGTACTCAAAGACCATACAATCATATCAATTGATCACTTCAGGAATCACATCCTACAATAAGATCAAAAGAACCAAACTTTACAGTTTACAATCAACTAAGACTTGATAAGCAAATCAAAACAGAGAAACACTTGTAAATTAAAGGAGCGAATCTATTTCAACTCAAGAAGCTGTAAGAACAGGGTAAATACCACGGATATGATTCATCAAAAGTAAACATTAACCAAACCTCAAAACAGAGAACAAAAAAAAATTATCTAATCACTACTACAAAATCAGATCATAATCATCAGAAAAGATCAATGGAAGATAAGAAACATATAGATGGTTTCATGAGTTTCCGAAACCCTATGTTTCTTGCTTCCTCTTCCATTTTCAATGATTCCCTAACCTGTAGCAATTTGAACGATTCTCATGAACATCGAATACACACAAGAAACTGAATAATTTTCATAAAAGCTAAAGACTTTATCTTCTACAAAAGAAACCAGATTGATTTTCAACGAAATCAAATTGAAAAACTTACGGTTTTAAGCTGACCAAAGACTTGGCCTTTTCCAAGGAACGGCTTGCGATGGCGGCAATGGTGGCGTTTGGAGCGAGGTGGATGGCACGTGAGATTTGCGGGCGATCTGGGCGCAGCCTATTACTCCGATTCAGATTGGCGTGTCGGTGGCCATAGCTGTTGGTTTCTCCGGGGGGAGAGGAAGAGATAGAGACGAAGGGAGGAAGGAAGAGATAGAGACGAAGGGAGGAAGAGAAGAGAACGCAGACACGTGGCCAAGAAGATACGACTCTTCTTCTCCTAATTAGGATACGTTTGTTCGGTAAATATGTATTTTTCATTTATTTTTTCTTGTAAATTAGCATAAGAGACGCCGTTATATACCGCGATAATGGTGCTCTAAGGTACTTGAATCACTGAAACTTGGAGATGTTAATTCTTGAATGATTATTTTAAATTGTCTGAAAATTGGTTTTGGTAATAAAATTTTCACATTTTATGTTTGCAGATATGAGAAAGAAGGGGAACCATCAGAACTATCTGTTGTGGATGTATTTGTCAGTACAGTGGTTCCGTTGAAAGAACCTCTGCTGCTGATAAGAAGAAGATGAATAGGGAAGCGTCTAAGAGCATGATTAACCAAGGGCTCTTGCCCTTAGTTTCCAAAAAATCATCAACTCCAACACAAACAACTTTTTTTATATTGCTTAAATAAGTAACATTCATGTCATGGTTCTTGCACTGTTCACGGACCCCACTGACACGTGGCAGTCTGTGAGTGGTTCGTTTTAATTTTTTTTTAAATAAAAAAAAAATAATAAAAATAAGCAAGGTTGCTTGGGTTGAAGATGCTCTAAGGAGATCCATGCTCTTGAGAATATTGAAGATGGTCGCGTCACTACTAAAGGTACACTACAGTTCTGTTTATATAACTCCTTTTGGTTTCAGAACTTGTTGCTAAAGATCGTTAAACTTTCTAGGTTCTAATGTAGAACTATCAACCGAGGCGATGCAATTGAAGCTGGAGAAGAAGTTTGGACAGTCTCCTGTCTTTGCACTCTGGGTGGTCATTCATCTTTACCCTTTCCTTAAAGGGTTGCTCGGCAAGCAAGATAGAATGCCGACCATTATTGTCGTCTGGTCGATCCTCCTGGCTTCTATTCTTACACTTCTTTGGGTAAGGGTTAATCCATTTGTGGCTAAAGGTGGTCCTGTTCTCGAGATATGTGGTTTAGACTGCTTGTGATTTGGTGAAAAAAGACTTTGGTTCCCACAGAACAAGAGAGGCAAGAGAGAGAGACTATCTACACTCTTAAGACTCCTTTCATTGTGTTGATGAAACAAGAAAAAATATTTTAATTTTTGTTAACGTGAATGTTATTTTTGCAAGAATGTGTTGTAGATATAGAAGAAGTTTGTTGTCAATTTGTTTTGTTCTTTGGTGTTGAAAGAAAAGATTGATCAAGTTATACTTTAAGTGAATACTTCTGATCTCTTTTGAATATTACATAAGAGTTTTTTTCAGTCTGTAATCGTTTATGAAAAGATCTTTGATTTATTTTCACTTCAAAATAATTTGAGTTTCTCGTTATATTTATAAAAATTAATTCCATTAAGGCTGTTCTTGATTTAGGTAGTGTGCAGATAACTTTTTTCAAAATATATACCTATTTTTTATTTTAAGAATTAAAATAAAAGAACTTACATACATGGCGATCAGTTTTTATGTTATGAAATATTAAAAACATTAAAAGAAAAATCAATGCAGAACAAAAATCGGGTTTAAACATTTAACCGGTTAATGTTAAAGAAACTTTATTTTGTCAGCTATGTTAACATAAATTATAAGTCCATCATAATCAACTGATATTCTGGTTCATTTGGTTCTTGGATATTTTTTTAAAAGAAGTGAATAGTTTTCTTATCTCTTTTTGTAGGCCTTTTATTTGCCTAGCCACATATCTTGTTGATCCAGGGTCTAACTTGGGCTGGATAAATACAAAATAAAAACGAGTAAGTAGTAACAGAGAAGTTAACAGAATGGCCGAAAAAGTATTGTACAGGCCCAGGAACGGTACTTTAGTTTCTGCAAACTGCAGCATTGAGAATTTGAGGTTTATCTTAGTTTCATATGAAAACGTGATTCGCTTTGTTACATCTCAATAAAAAAGACTCGTGTGTGTATGCATATATGTCTACTGTTACTTTGGCAGCTGAAATATAAATGTGCGATCCATAAGGGTTGTACGTAACCTAATTCAATGTATTAACTATCACTGTAATAATACAAATTCATTTTGAATGGTCCAAGAATCACTATCATCTAATAGATATTTAGCAGTATTCTTGTTGTTGTCCATGTATGGATATTTCTGGTACAGTGAGATACTACTGATCACCTGGGGAAGAGCCACAAGGCAATACGATGAATGTGATTTCCCTTGAAACGCAAACTGCAACAGAGCCGTCACAAGTAATGCCGACACAATCACAAATCCCTTTCGTACACCACCAGCATGTGATGTAACAAGGCCAACAAGAATCCCAACAAGAGCATTGCTTTTAACTGGGACCTGTCAGAACAACCACTGTGCATAACGAGAAAGTTAAAAAATCCACCTAAGAACCCTACAATAAACATGATTAAAAGGGAATTTTTAAGGAGTTTTTAGTGGGCATAGCCTACTAAGACCTTAAGAACCATATCTTAAAACTCATAAATAAGAACCTATTTTACTTAGGTTCTTGTAGTGTTAACGGATCTCACTAATGTTAGAATTGATGATTTATGAAGAGAAAGAGTATGAACACTCAAGAACACTCAAGAACAAATAAGAATAAGAAGGAGAGAAACTTATTTCCTTGATTCATTTCTTTGCAAATACATTGTAATATATAGAGAATACAAAAGACATCTTCCATAAACAAGGTCCATGAATTCATGAACTCCCATAAACAAGGTCCATGATTTTGGGAACCATGTTTTAAGGATCCATGAATTCATGAGCTCCCATAAACAAGGTCCATAATTTTGGGAACCATGTTTTAGGGATCCATGATTTCTTCATGTCAACACTCCCCCTCAAGCTTGACCATATGGAACAAGTCAAGCTTGGAAAGCCATGAAGTATTCCCTCATTAAAACCTTTACTTGGAAAAACCACTTGGGATAAAAAACAAGCAAAGGAAAAAGAGTAGAACACTCCATGGTGAGGGGATCACTGACATGGAAGGTTTATGAGTCCTAGTCTTGGAAGAATGGACTCACAAACTTTGCTGCTGGCCGCCTTGGTGAAGATGTCCGCCAGTTGATCTTCACTCCTTGTGTAGCATGGGAGGATCACTTGCTGCTCTACTGCTTGTCTTACCTTGTGGCAGTCTACTTCTATGTGTTTTGTCCTCTCATGGAAGACTGAATTGGACGCAATGTGTATTGCGGCTTGGTTGTCACAATGCATGGTCATGGGGTTGGTGATCTCAATCCCCAAGTCGCCTAGAAGACTCTTTATCCAGATGAATTCACTGGTTAATTTCCTCATTGATCTGTACTCTGCTTCTGCACTTGAGCAAGACACAACCTTCTGCTTCTTACTTTTCCATGTAACCAAATTTCCTCCAATGAATGTGCAATAGCCGGTAGTTGATCTTCTGTCTGTTCTGTCTCCAGCCCAATCTGCATCACAGTATCCAACAACCTCAGTGTTTCTGTTGCAAGCCATCCATACGCCTTGACCCGGAGCCTCCCTTAAGTATCTTAGGATTCTCTCCACCATGTTCCAGTGATGAACCTTGGGATTTTGTATGTGCTGGCTAACCTGATTTACTGCAAAACAAACATCTGGCCGGGTAATGGTTAGATAGATCAGCTTCCCAACAATTCTCCTATATTGCTTGACATCTTCAAATGGAGTATCTTCATACTCCCCCTCTCGCAGTGTCTTGTAGCCCTCTTCAAGTGGTGTCTTGGCTTGTCTTCTTCCAAGATCTCCTGCCTCCTTTAGAATATCCAAAGTATATTTTCTTTGGGACATGAACAACCCCTCCTTTGATCTGCACATCTCAATCCCGAGGAAGTACTTCAGTTCACCTAGATCCTTGATGTCAAATGCGGTCTTGAGGAATGTCTTGGTGGCACTGATCCCCTCCTTGTCACTACCAGTAATGATGATGTCGTCCACATAGACTAGGATCACAATAATCCCGGACTTGCTGGTGAGAGTGAAGAGTGTGTGATCCGCTTGAGACTTCACAAATCCTCTTCCATTCAATGTAGTGCTTAGTTTGTGGTACCAAGCTCTTGGTGATTGCTTCAAGCCATAGATCGCCTTTCTGAGTCTGAGGACATTTCCTGGCTTTACCATCTCTTCCATTCCCGGAGGTGGTCTCATGTACACTTCATCTTCTAGTTCACCTTGTAGAAAAGCATTCTTTACATCCATTTGCCAAAGATCCCACTCTAGGTTCACTGCCAATGAGATGAGTATCCGGATTGTATGAAGCTTCGCCACTGGTGCAAACGTGTCTATATAATCTTCTCCATACACTTGTGTGTATCCTCTTGCTACCAGTCTGGTTTTCTTCCTTTCTGGCTTTCCATTTGCAAGATACTTGATGGTATGCAAGAGTCTGCTGGTCACGGCTTTCTTTCCTCTTGGAAGCTCAGTCTCATACCAGGTGTTATTCTTGATCATGGCATTGATCTCTTCTTCAACAGACTCTCTCCATTCTTTGTCTTGCATTGCCTCTTCATAGGTGTTTGGGATGTACTCTTGATCCAATTCTCCAATGAAGACTTGATGTTCTTCTGGATATTGAGCAAGCGAGCATACTGCACTCACTGGATGTGCCACAGCTTTAGCATTGAAGTAGACTTTAGGTTTCCTGATTCTTGTGCTCCTTCGTAAGGGCTTTATCTGATCAGGTGCTGCCTCATTTGTTTCTTCTGGAACTTGATCTTGAGTCTCAGGAACTGATTCTGATTTGGTCTCATCCTGATCATGAGCTTCTTGTTGATTCCCCCCTTCAGGGTCAGGATGGGCAATTTCTTCATTTTCATTAATCACATCTTCTTCAACTACAGCTTCTGGAACAGGTGCAGTAGCTTCAGGGATATTCCTTCTTGTTTCTTGAGTTGCTGGAGACACGTCAATGCCGAAGTTCTCCAAAATGATTCTGAGGTTTGTGGCTCTTTCTGATTGTGGTAAGTCCCTCAGATCATCCCAATTCTTCTCCTCATAATATCCCTTTGTTTCCACAAACTTCACATCCCTTGATATTAAAACTTTTCCGGCTACTGGATCATAGCACTTATACCCCTTTTGTGTTGGAGAGTAGCCAATGAACATCGCTTTTGTGCTCCTGGCATCCAGTTTGTTTCTTTGCTCCCCTGGTATCAGCACAAAGCAGAGACATCCAAACACCCGTAAGTGGTCCAAAGCCGGCTTGGTCTGGTTGAGGACTTCAAACGGTGATAGATCTTTGAGGACTTGAGTTGGAGTCCTATTGATCAGATAAGTAGAAGCCACCACCGCATCACTCCAAAATCTTTTTGGAACGTTGGTGTGGAACATCATTGATCTGGCTACCTCCATCAGGTGTCTGTTCTTCCTTTCAGCAACTCCGTTTTGTTGAGGAGTGTATGGACAGCTTGTTTGATGAATAATTCCATGTTGAGCCAGGTACTGTTTGAATGCATGACTTGTGTATTCTCCACCATTGTCTGATCTGAGGATCTTCAGCTTGGCATTGAAGTGGTTGGAGACATGAGCTTGGAAATTCTTGAAGGCGTCTAGCACCCTATCCTTGGACTGAATCAGTGTTAACCAGGTGTATTTGGATTTTTCATCAATGAAGGTGACAAAGTATTTGTGATTCTCCCTTGACACACATGGAGCCGTCCATACATCAGAGTGAACCAAGTCGAAGCATCTCTCATAGGTGGTGCCAGACCGTGGAAAGACTGTCCTACAATGCTTCCCCAATATGCAGGCTTCACATTCTTCATTCTTAGACACCACTCCCGGGAATATCAGGTTTAGAGCTCTTGTATGGGGATGTCCCAATCTGGCATGCCATATTGTGTTCTCAGCGCCATTAACGGTGCTAGCCAGGCAATGAGGCATAGATGATTCCGGCACCATATTCCTCTCAAGATGATACATCTGCTGATGGCTGTGCCCTTTTCCAATGATCTTTCCTGTCTTCAGGTCTTGAAACTCAACTTCATCTGGTCTGAACACAACTTGGCAGCCCAAATCAACCGTAGCCCTTCTTACTGATAACAAGTTAGATGAAAATCCAGGTATATACAAGGCAGTAGATTCCTTATCAAACACTCTAAGGTTCCCTATCCCTTCTATTTTCACCTTATCACCATTTGCTATGACTACATTCCCTACGGCAGGCTGGATATTACTAATCAAGTTCCTATCACAAATCATGTGATGGCTTGCTCCTGAATCTATTATGATAGGTTTAGAGTCAAGAGAATGTGTACCAGCCTTCTTGGAAGCAATGAGAGCCAAGACAGTGCTCCAGATAAAGGAATTGGCGTCTTTTCTGGTCACAAAACCATCAGATGAGGTCGTACCAGCTTGATTTCTCCACATGTCTTCAGTTGAATCACTCATGTGAGCAGAATACATGGTTCTCCCTTGAATTGCTTGCTGCTCCTTGGGTTTACATTTATCCGGCTGGCTTTTGAGAGGATCACCATCATCTAGGCATGGAATCTTTCTTCCAGTAAAGAAATTATGTATCAGTGTGTTGAATGATGAGTCTAGGTGTAGGAGAAAGCTGAGGAACCGGTCGTTCTCATAGATGGTTTGGAGACTCTCCCATAAACACCCATAAGCGGTTTGAAGACTCTCCCAAAGTCTCTTGGCGGTTTTGATGTGAGAATTGATCTTCATGATTGGTTTTGACAAGGAGTTACAGATGAGAGCCAGAGCTTGCTGGTCTTCTTGAACCCATTGGTTGTGGTTGTTCACGTATCTATCTTCTTCAGCCATCCTCTTTGAAGTTCCAGCCTTCATGATATGGCTGTCCCAAAGTCCATGACATCCCAAGGTGATTCTGGCCACTCTTGACCATGATAGATAATTAGGACCCTCAAGGGTCACGGAAATTATGTTTTTCTTCTCCATTTTTATGATTTGCGGAATGAGAATAACATAAAAGTTTTGCTGAATGAAAAGAGAAATATAGAAAAGGTTTGCGGAATGAAGTAGGAGCTTAAAGCTCTGATACCATGTTAGAATTGATGATTTATGAAGAGAAAGAGTATGAACACTCAAGAACACTCAAGAACAAATAAGAATAAGAAGGAGAGAAACTTATTTCCTTGATTCATTTCTTTGCAAATACATTGTAATATTTAGAGAATACAAAAGACATCTTCCATAAACAAGGTCCATGAATTCATGAACTCCCATAAACAAGGTCCATGATTTTGGGAACCATGTTTTAAGGATCCATGAATTCATGAGCTCCCATAAACAAGGTCCATAATTTTGGGAACCATGTTTTAGGGATCCATGATTTCTTCATGTCAACAACTAACACATGACGATCCGTGATTAATTCGTTTTTAATTTTTTTTTTTTTAAAAAAAAATCAAAAAAAAAAAATTGGATTAGTCATGGCCTAATAAACTGTAATAATTGTGTAGTCATATCACTGCCAGATTAAATGTACTGACCATTCTATTTCTTCTCCCCTTATTCCTCTACACTTCTACTTTTACTTAACTATCTTAGGACCAGGACTTAAGAATAGAAGAAGAGAAAGAATCAAGATTTACAGAGATATTCAAGCTTCTATATACTTAGATGTTAGTTTGCTTTTAGATTAATATTTGCTTTCACGAAAAAGCATTTTTTTTTGCAATCTTTACAAATTTCTTCTCTCGTTGGTTTGATATTTAAAAAAAAAAAGCTTAGAGGTAGTATGAATCATACTAAAGTTCAAATTAATAAATACAAATTAAAATTAGTATGAATCGGAGTACAAAATAAGAAATAGATCAAATAAAACATACAAAAAGCTAAACAAAAGTCATATTCTTTTTGAGATGGGGTATCAATTCCATATAATCTTACCTTGAAAAAATCCAAGGTTCGACCATATATCCTGGATAAAAAACACCTTACACGTATTAAAAAAAACAAAGATAACGATTTGATATATTCGGTTTAATAGCTGATTGTGTCTAGCTAATCTGATAACCATATGTTTAAAGAGATTTTAAAGAAGAATTCAAGTATTCAAATTTTACCAAAAAAAAATATTCTAGTATTAAAATAATTATTGGTTTCACAAGAACCATATTTATATATTTATTGACAACTATGATGTGTTTTCTAATGCACTTCTATATGATTTTTTTCTTGTGCACACACTTCTATACGATATTTCACTTTGATTTGCATTGCATAGTATATGCACAAATAAGAAAGTAAATTACAAAAAAGCATTTAATAATTAAAAAAACATTTAATAATTTATTTGAGTAAAAATCTCCAAATCTTCTATAAAAAATCGACGAGAAAAACTAATAGATTGTAAGTGCTTACTGTAAATAAATGTTTCGGTTTAATAAATATCAAACTGTAGAACTTTCTTCCAAATTTGATTTCAAGGAATATAAGTGTCACTATTATACAATAAAATATACTTTTCTAGCACAAAGAAGGATGCATTTATTTTCTGATAAGGGTTTGCTTTCATGAATATATCTCCATCACTTTTGAAAGCAATATATAAAAATAGATTTAACATAGTATGTAATTTCATTTATTTGGTTTTATTCCCTTCTCTAAATTTGAACCTCAGACTGGCACATTCCTTCGCCCTTGACCAGCCGCCCGTTTGTTTCAGTCTTTCCGTTGACAATATAGTTTTTTCTAAACCTACACATGACTTATAGTTTCCAAAGACCATAATATTTCAAGGTTAAAGAAAACACTATTACTATTTGATTTCAACATTCTTAACCATTTGCACATGAAAATCTTTATTCTTATAACAAAGCCACAACCATGTTTTATTAATGTATTAAAAGCCACATCACAGGTTTCTGTCAATATTTTTGTTTTAAGACACAATAAAAAGCAATACTATATTGTGGTTACAAAAACAACTAATAGTGTCACCAGGAAATTTCATCTCACCCTCAAGACAAGATTTAAAGACCACTTTGAATCGTTGACTTAGGAATAGACTTTGTGAAATCTTGTGGTCTTTGTGGGTCACTGAGTGTAATAATATATATATATATATATATATTTTAACCTTGGGGTATCCAGCCTTCGGCCAAACTAATCCCCAAAGGGGTGGTGCGCCCTGCGGATGGAGCCTCACTCCGGGTATTCAAATGGACTTTACCAACACAGCCCATATCCGCGTTTGGTGAGCAGAAGTAGCAGTTCGCCTCAGGAGGATCGAATTCACGGGCATAACGATTGGCCAACAGGATTCTTTCCAACTGAACTACCTCAGCCGCTCGTAATAATATATTCTTGATACCTTGCTTAGCTATGAGCCATAACTTTTGTAAGGAATGACAACGAATAATAAGAAAACATATATGATCTCTGAGTTTATCACAGTATCTCTATGAATGATAATTTTTCAGAATCCAATAAGTCAAACATGCAACTTGCATCCTCACTCATCCAAATATCCACGTTACCGAACAGGCGAACACGGACCTTAAGCTCGTACGTGGATCTTAAACTCTATATCCCAAACTCATTACTTTAAGTGGAAGCTCACTTTTCATCACCATGCATGTAGTCTTTCCATACGTCATTACAATGACGTAATCTTCCTCTGCTTTGACACGTGCTATGAAGCACCTTTCTAGTAACCACGCTGAAATTGTTTGTAATATATATAGTAAACTAGTGGTTTGCCCGTGTGTAGGGGTGTTTGTTTATTGTATTTTGTCAATGATTTGGTTTATTGGTTATGTTACTCATTTTATAGTTTGTAGTTTAGTAACTTGGGTATTGAAATTTTCTGTTTTTGAGATTGTCTTGGCATTTGATGTTTTTATGTATTTTATAGGTGATTGGAGATGGGGAGTTTTATCAATGTAAAGTTCTGAGAAAGCATTTTCTACCCGTCTTTAATATTATTTCTTAACCATTATTTTTGTTGGTATGCTATTGGTATTTTTGTGTTTTTGGTGTAACTAATATGTATAATCATTAAAGCAATCGTTAAGAAAAGGTATAATTTGCAACTAGAAAAAGTGAGGCTAACATAAGTCCGAATAGAAACGTCGCAGGAGGTTAGATTTTATAGAAAACTACAATTTTTTTCATTTGTTTATAATAGTAAACGTCTAATGATTGAAAGTAAAATTGGAAGGTGATAACTTCACTGGAAAATGTATGTAGTGCCCACAGTATCAGAGATAAACAGTGGGAACTGGTTTTCCTCTGGGTTCTCAAAACTTGCAGCCTACATGACATACACAATGTTTTCTATTGAGATAAGAATTAGAACAACAATGGCTTGTTAATGTAAAATATGTAGACATAGTAGTATAGTACTACCAAAATATGGCCAGCATTTGTTTTCTAAGATTTTTACTAATTTTAAAATCCTAATGTGTTGTGCTTTTCTTTTCTCTCTAAAGTCCCAATAATCTACAAATTCTATTTTAATTTTTGTAATTACCGTTGATCATTATCAGATATATTACCTGAAATTTATACCGTTCAAATACAGACTTTGTCTTGGAATTAAGATTCGAATTAAGACCAGCATCACTTTATCTACACTTATCGTTCACGCCACATATATTGGTGAAAATCTCAACCATGGATTGCTCATTGCTTTTCCATCTATAATTCTTTCCTTTTCTGTGAGACTACTTGAGGGCTTGATCCATGCTCCTGAGGCCGACACATATTCCCTGAGTCCCCACCTGGACAACCCCTTTCTTATATTTGAATTGATCAGGCCATACTGATTCCATAAAGCTAACCGAATCATGGAGGTACACTCCTACAACCAACAAAAATAAATAAAAATGAATCAAAACTTGGAAATTCATAACCATGTTTAGATCAAAGTTTTTTGCTTTATCATTGACGCCATCAGACTTGACGTGCCAAGCTCTGTAAAATTGCATATGTCACTTAACAATCTCACGTGTTTCTCTTGGAGCCACGCAACACTAAGAGGTCATCATCTGAAACAGAAGAGGAGTCTTGTTTTCAGATGAATTTCCCTCAAAACCCTAACCCTAATTTCACGTTCTTATCCGGTGAGAATTTTATTAGTCCTTTATGGATAATTTTGATTTCTCCAGTTTGATGTTTGATGAAGGAGGCAACAATGGATTAGTTCAGGAGGAGACTTCACCTCCGACAAGCTTGTTTCGTCGGAGACATTTACCGGTGAAAGCAGCGGTTCCGGCAGCGTAGTAACGACGTTGAGTAAAAAAGAATCAACGTAAGTTTTAGTTATATTTGTTGGCTAGAGTCTTAACCAAATTACCATTATTAATTTGTATTATTATATAATGACTAATTTTTAGTAGTTTTGATTGCAAAAACAGGGGAAGCAAAGATGGTCATGAGACGAAGGAGATGGGTCAGAGAGTTGCATTTAGAACGAGATCAAAGATTGATGTGATGGATGATGGTTACAAATGGAGGAAGTATGAGAAAAAATCTGTCCAGAACAACATCATTTAATACAATTTATTTTGTTTTTTTTTCTTAAATGCTGGTGGCAAAATCGTAAAAAGTGGTAGGGTATTTCTCATACTTTAAAACCTCAATGTAACTTCGTGACTGTCCGGCCATAGAAGGGATATGGAATCGAGTGGTTCCAAGGGTCAAACGGCAGAGGTTCTTTTCTCAGCCTCTACTCCAATGGCTGTTTACGAACTTGGGTGATAATTAGTTGATAGAGGGGAGCCCATGGTCAACTTTTTTCGCAATAACGGTATGGTGGGCATGGAAGTGGAGATGTAGAAATGTCTTCGGGGACAACCGTTTGTGCAGAGACCGAGTAAGGTTTGTTAAAGACAAAGCTAAGGAGGTATCAGTGGCGAATGGTAATGTAGGGAGTGTGAAACGTGCCCCACCACGTGAAGAGATAAGGATCGGTTGGAAAGCTCCACGGGACGAATGATTTAAGCTTAATACTGATGGAGCGTCCCATGGTAACCCATGCGATGCAACTGCAGGTGGGGTCTTACGGAACATATTCGGTGACTGGTGCGGAGGCTTTGCCTTGAATATTGGTCGCTGCTCTGCTCCAATGGTGGAACTGTGGGGAGTTTATTACGGGCTTGTGGTAGCTTGGGAGAGGAGGATCACTCGGTTAGAGTTAGAGGTCGACTCAGCGGTGGTCGTTGCATTTCTTAAGACATGAATTGAGGAGACTCACCCACTGTCGTTCCTGGTACGCCTGTGCCATGGCTTACTTTCAAGAGACTGGATAGTCTGGATTGATCACGTGTATAGGGAAGCTAACTGTCTTGCCGATGGGTTAGCCAACTATGCGTTCACTTCACCTTTAGGAATTCATATTTTTTTATTCTGTTCCTTCTGATGTAACGTCAATTCTTGAGGATGATGTTCTAGGCGTTTCTCGTCCTAGACATGTTGTTCTGTCGTAGCATTACATTTTTTAAATAATACAGGGAGATCTTTCTCCCTCTTTCCCACAAAAAAAAAACCTCAATGTAACTTTAATGCTAGAACCCTTGAAAGGGGTTCTTCTTTATTATTATTATTATTTTTTTTAATTTTTTTAAAAAAAAAATTAAAAACGAACCAATCGCGGACCGCCACGTGCCAGTGGGATCTGCGAACAGTATAAGAACCCAAGCAAATAAATATTTTATTTGGGGATGTTAAGACATGATTTTTAAAAAAATGTCCAGGTGCTCTTTTCTCTTTTTGTTGTTATTTCTTATTGATAACAAATTGTTTATCATTGCACCACAGCTTTTATTTTGTTTTTTAATCACAAGATAATGGGCCTAACAAGAGCAGTCACATTAAAAGAATAAAACAGTGGGTCCTAAAGCTGGGCTGGCTACAAAGAAAATTATGAGCTGGTATGGATATTATCCAAGCCCAGATAAAGCCCATACAATGCACATATGACCTAGAGTCCGAGCTAGGATTTCTCTATAAATAACGTTATCTGTTTCGAACAGAAGTACAAGGGTTAGCTTACAACTATGCCTCTCTCCTCGAACTGCCTCCGATGATGATCTATCTAGGAGTCATGTTCGTAGTTTTTTTCATTTTTCTTAGTAGGAATCTCTTCTAGTTATTTTTCTTTCAAGTTTTTTTCTTATGTTATTGCTCAGATCTGACGGAAGTTTAAGACTTGAAATAAGATCTTAGCAAATTCATATATTTTCTCAGATCTGTTGCAATCTTAGTCTAAACCAAGATTTATAATTCATCTTGTAGTTAGTTTTTCTTGATAGCAATCTGTTTTTAGTTTTTTTTTTTTTATTAAAAGTTATCTTATTTTATTATACTGCTCAAATTAAAATGGCAGTAGACTTTGATGATGATTTAATCGTTTTGTACCTATTTGCTTTTACAAGCAAATGTGTGCTAGTACAATAAACTAAATCTGATAAAGTTATGCGATTTTTTTTTTAAAAAAAAATTATGATGAAAGTCGCATCCTAGATCTGAAGCTTCTTAAAACAAGATATCATTTAGTATTTTTTTTCCCTTAATAGTTTCTGTTTACGTTTATATTTCTCAAATTTAAACCGATGCTATGGTGATTTAATCGATTTGTACCTGTTTGTTTGTTTTTAAAGCGAATATGCGTCTTTGTACCTGTTTGTTTGTTTTTAAAGCGAATATGCGTCTTTTATGAATTAAATTTGATAAAAGTTATTCATTTTTTTTTAATTTTTATGAACAAATCGATTTTTTTTTTTAACAATACTAGTCAGATCTGAATAATATGGTTGCAAGAATAGTGGCCTTAAATTATTTTTGGGTTGATATTTGTTCTTCTTTGCAATATTATATCAATCTCTCATCCGTAGTTTTTTTAATTAATAGTTTATTTTATTTTTTTTTTCTAGTTTTATAATAGATTAAACTTTAAAGTAATGATCACGAAAGTTTTTATTTTCCCGCCTTTAGGTTTAAAGTATTTTCGCTTAAATGTTTTCGTTTCCCGCTTACGAAATCGTACAAGGTCTCAAAACCCTAGTATTTCACCACTATAAATACTCTTGTTCTGTTAATCACTTTCGTTTTCAGGAAAAGTTACAATTCTCTCTTAAAGATGACTAAAGGTTTCTTCGATCGTTTTCCCTCCTCCGTTGGTAAATCTCTTCACGAACAAGGCGCCGTCGGCGGATACTCGGCCGTCTCTGCCTTTCCGATCGTTGTTCCGGTTGGACCTGAAGCCAATCCTCTCTCAGGTATCGACGGATCTAGATCTCTTCATACGTGTAGATATTATGTCGTCGTATAGATCGTCCATTTAGATCTGATGTTAATGTTAAATTTTCCCCTCACCTATGATTTTGGCGGTTTCTCTGCGGCTTGTCCAGGCAAAACGAACTTTGTTAGCTCTAATGTGGATTCTGGATCTCCGATCGTTGAGCCGGTTGGATCTGATTCCAATCCCCTTTCAGGCAATCTGCACATCTGTTTATACGTGGAGATATTATGTCGTCTTATTGATCGTCCACTAAGATCTGATGCTAATGTTAAATTTTCTTTTACTTCATATCGTATGTGGTTACTCTCCAGGCAAAATGAGCCATGTTGATTCTAATGTGGATTCTGGATCTCCGATCGTTGTGCCGGTTGGACCTGATGCCAATCTTCTCTCAGGTAGCGGCGGTTCTAGATCTTTTCATACGTGTAGATATTATGTCGTCGTATAGATAGTCTCTTAGATCTGATCTTAGTGTTATATTTTCTCCTTCCTTATTCTTTTGGCTGTTTTTTGCTTGTCCAGGCATAACGAACTTTGTTAGCTCTAATATGGATTCTGGATCTTCGGTCGTTGTTCCTGTTGGATCTGAAGCCAATCCCCTTTTAGGTAAATTGTAGATCTGTTTATAAGTGGAGATATTATGTCGTCTTATTGTTCGTCCACTAAGATCTGATGCGAGTGTTAAATTTTCTATTGCTTAATATTGTATGTGGTTACTCTCCAGGCAAAAGGAGCCGTGTTGATGCTACTGTAGATTCTGGATCTCCGATCGTTTCTGATGCCAAACCACTTTCAGGTAACGCGGCTCTAGATCAGTTGATATTTAACTTGATTCTTTTATCATTTATAGTTGTGATCTTATCTTTGTAACTACTGTAGACAATGGAAATGATGTTGAATCTGATGACGAGAGAGGTGATGGCCGATATACTCTAGAACTTAATGCTTTGGCCGCACTTACTTTCTGTTGTTTAACTTGATTGTTTTTTTTTAAAAAATTTTCGGTTTCTTGCAGATCCAGAGCTAGTGGCTGCGGCCCTAGCTACATTGCGGAAGAAGTGGAGTGGAACCACGAATTGTAATCTCCCACGTACGTCTGTTTACCATTTAGATACTTTGTTGCTTATTGATGTTTATCTCTTAGTTACTTATTGATGTTTTTTTTTTTGTTTTTTGGTAAAATTCCTCACTCAGGATACTTTTTTCCCCCTGGTACGACTGACAGAACTCATTTTCGTCCGGTTCAGCTTAACCCTGCTGATCTGATCCCATCATCCGAAGGGTTATTCCGTTTTGTGTTTCCTGAATCTTTTGGAACACTTGTCTCCCAAGATCCCAGTGAAATGGTTGTTACTCGTGGTTCAGTCGAGGCATCTCCTTGTCTTGTTTTTCCAGAGGGTGGAACTGTTAAGGTCAATCCCGGTGGGTATCTTTGGATACGTGATCTTTTGTACCCTGGTTATTGTCTTCCGGTTGGTTCATCAGGATGTACCGTAGTCGTCCCAGTCGGTGGTAAGGTGTTGTTTTGCGAAAATCTTGCCGCGTTTCATTCTGCTAATGATATAGTTGATGATGACGTGGAGATTTATGCCAACTTTAAACCTGGAGACTCTACTGGAGGAAGATTCCTCTGGCGCTACTGAATATCTTGGTTTGGCTACTATCGTGTGACGGTATGTTCTTTTGTCTTTTTTTTTTTTAATTTCCTAAAATTTTTGATGTTTAATTTATCTTACTTTCCTTTTGCAGGGAAAGAAGTTCATGGAACATTGTTTTTTTTTTTTTGAATATCTTCTGGATGTTTGAACTTTGTTATAATTGCTCTACTTTCCAGTTATGTTGCGTACTTGTTACAGGATTTGGTTTGTATTTCTTACTTTCGTTTGCGACTTTCCCAAGTTTATATCCAGTTCATCTCTAGAATTTTACTTAGCATTGAAAGTCACTTTTAACAAAATCCTTGGCAGTAAAATTTACTTTCCATTATATGTAATAGGCTCGTTTTAAGTAGTATTGATTAGTAACACTTAACTGTACACATTTGATGCATTTAAAAATTCGCATCCTGCTATATAACGGAAAGTAAATTTACCTTCCTTGGCAGTATAATTTTACCTTCGTGTTATTGATTAGTAACACTTAACTGTACACCTTTGATGCATTTAAAAATTCGCAACCTGTTGCAATAAGTTTCAGTTCCATGGACCTCTCTTCTTCCTGTTAAATGAGTGAATCTTTATATTCTCTTTCAATTTAAAAATAGTCATATTGATTATGAAAACAATTATTTATTTACATTTTCTAAACAAAACTATCCGAAATTATTCATCTAATAAATTTTGCAATTAATTGAAAACATCTTCTATTTTAAAATTTAAAAATCCTGAGGGTAATATTCATTTTAGGTAAAAAAGTTTTAGATGGAATTATATAAAAAATAAATGGAAACAATTGAATCATAGATCTTTTTCTTTATAATATTATATGAAGGTTTTGGTAATCTGATCAGAACTCAGAGCTCGGATTCAGATCGTTACAAGCCTCATTCATTGTATTAACTATCACTGTAATAATACAAATTCATTTTGAATGGTCCAAGAATCACTATCATCTAATAGATATTTAGCAGTTTAATTGAGCAGCTACCCTTGTGAATTTGAGAACATGCTAAGGCCATCTGCATCGGTAAACACTTTTCAGCGTCGCTTCATTTCTTTTGTTTATTTTCTTTTATTTAAAAAAATTAAAAAAAAAAGAAAACCCCACGTGTCCAGCAAACAGCAATTGAACAGTACAAACAACAAACCAAATCCGGTGCTTTTTTAAAAAACATGGACCCTACACAGTGCTTTTTGGTTAAGCGATCCAGTAAAATACCTGGATAAAGATGCTCTAAGGTTCTTAGACCTTCTTCTTCTTGTTGTTGTCCATGTATGGATATTTCTGGTACAGTGAGATACTACTGATCACCTGGGGAAGAGCCACAAGGCAATACGATGAATGTGATTTCCCTTGAAACGCAAACTGCAACAGAGCCGTCACAAGTAATGCCGACACAATCACAAATCCCTTTCGTACACCACCAGCATGTGATGTAACAAGGCCAACAAGAATCCCAACAAGAGCATTGCTTATAACTGGAACCTGTAATAACACTCACATTGGATTAAAAACAATCAGTGCAAACAGTTTTTTTTCACATCAACAGAATGGTTCAGGAGTTACCATGGTTAAAGCAGTCCAACCATGAAAGAAACCATGTTTTTTAACTAACCATCAGGAGACTTAAAGAGTACTTACTAACAAGCAGAGGCTTCCAACAATAGACATTTCTACCGTCATTAAGTATGATGAATGCTTCTTTACCTGTAACAGTAAGACACTATGGTCTGTAAATGAGTTGAACTAGAGATTTTTTTATTGACAAGTAACATTTACACTTTGGTTAACCTGAGAAGCCCATTGACATAGAGAAGAGGCTAAACCCGAGAGCACAGAGGCTACCAAGACCGGTATGATTCCATAAAACAGCACTTGTTTAGGAATAATGCCACTTGAACTCTTGTTAGAGCTTTCACCAACACTTAGACGAACTGCTGCCATGATCAATAAACACAAAGCTCCTATTTGTTGAGCTGATTGCTTCTGTCTTAGTATGATGAATGTAAAGAAGGCTGTGAAGAAGATCTTGGTCTGGTTTAGATATTTAGCAGCTACCCTTGTGACATTTGTATTGACAAGTAACATTTAAACTTTGGTTAACCTGAGAAGCCCATTGACATAGGGAAGAGGCTAAACCGGAGAGCACAGAGGCTACCAAGACCGGTATGATTCCATAAAACAGCACTTGTTCAGGATTAACGCCACTTGAACTCTGGTTAGAGCTTTCACCATCTCTTGCCATGAGAACCAGAGCACATATGACCTGAAAACAAAAGACATTAACAGCCGATTTTCATAAACAGTATGTAGTAACTGCAAAAGGAGAAAGGAAAACCTCCTTCCTGCAAACGTCAAATATGGGGTTTGAAGAAATATTAAATTGAAGAAAAACAGTATGGGGTTTTAAAAATATTAAATTGAAGCCCAGTAACCCAATAAACACAGCTAAAATTTATATTAACGCTTCAGCCCCATAAAGACGTCGTTTTCTTGAGCCTTGAGAAAATTAGAAAAATTCCAAATTCTACCAAGATCTTCAAACCCTAGCTGGCGAACCTTTATCTCTGTTTCTGCTTTGTCTTTCCTACTTATATTATATCTCAAAAAGAGACCCTGTGAATTAGACATAGCTATGGTTAATTATCTGTTGAGAAGAAGAGACGATTTCGTGGCGCCAGAGATTTCTTTTGATCTTATCATCGAAATTCTGAGTAGATTGCCTGCTAAATCGCTTATGAGGTTCAAGTGTGTCTCAAAGCTATGGTCTTGTCTGATCCGTTCTCGATATTTTAGCAACCTTTATCTCATGGTCTCATCATCTCCATCACTACCGCGACCACTTGGTTTATACATGAGTTTGAATATGGGTTTGAGTTTGGCGATACACTACATGTGTGCTTCAATGGAGTTTTGCCAAAATCCTGAAAAGTCTGAACTGGTATCATTAAAGTTATTGCCATCTAGTAGCAGTGCTGAATTATCGTTAGAACCAGATTTGACTTTCCCAGGGATGGGAGGATACAGGATGGTGTCTCTTCGCGGTTTGATTTTATACACTGTTTGCAGAAAAGTATGTATCTATAATCCCGCCACTAGACAAAGCTTGACTTTACCGGCCTTCAAATCTAACCTCTTAGCGCAACAAGAAGCTAATAAGTATGTCCGCTACTTTTTCGGACACGATCCTATTCTTGATCAATACAAAATAGTCTGCAGTGTTATGATAGCCTCGTTATCTTATGAGATGCTATTCTCCGAGTTTTGGGTTTTCGTACTGGAACCCGGAGGTTTTTGGAAAAGAATTGAGTATGATGCTCAACCTCACCTTCCTACAAGACCAGGACTCTGCATCAATGGAGTTATATATTATTTGGCTTTCAATCATACACGTCACGATCACGTTTATTGTTTTGACGTTAGGTCTGAAGAGATCCGTGTGATCCAAGCACCCCATGCAGTGCCTCAGTTTTGTAACTCCTTTGGTTTCATAGAGCATGGTGGAAAACCAGCAATCTTTGATTATGCACGTATTAGAGAAACGGGTGTCTCCGAATTGTGGGTGTTGGAGGTGGATGGTGGAATATGGTCGAGGAAGTCTCTGGTTTTGAAGCCTTGCCAGAAGCATTTAGTAGATGATATTAACCATAAGGAATTGACTGTGCATGGTACGGGTCAGAACAATGAGGTTATCTTGGCGTTGACTTGTCCTTCTCTACTTTTCTATTATGATCTGATAAAGAATGATTTGAGGAAGGTTAATATCAATGGAGTGACAACGCCGTATGTGTGTATCAAGGTTCTGGATAAGTGTGAAAGCATCATGCATTTGGAAATTTGAATAAAGTTTCTTCTATGTCATTATCTCATTGCGTTTGTCGTTGGACTATTTATTTAGTAATATTTTTATTTTACTTGTTTTGCAAACAAACAAAACATGAAATGGTCATAACGTCTTTAGACAAAATAGCTAACAAAATTTTTCTCTATCGTCTATCATTGGGGTCAATTTGAAAAATTTCCAATGTCTTCCAAATATTAAGAAATTGTTTTGTGTATTAGATGAGACAATACTTTGCTAGCTAGAACAGTTGAGACTTTACAATGGGATTCTTTTTTGTTTTTGCTTTTCACTGCTGAGTCAAATGAAACAATATTTTCAATAAGATAACCCCTGGCCTGTAGGGTTTGGATTGTGGTTACCAGACTCAGCCTTACACAAGTTGAATTCCTGATTCGAGATGGACTTGAGAGACCATTTGGTGGAATCAAGACTCTATTGGTTACAATAATAGTATTGTGCTATTGGACTTGAAGGAACATGAGCTGCTGAAGTATTTACGTATCGATGAAACTCCTGCATGGGGTGGTGATAATGCTAATATAGGTCTATTTTTCGGTTTGTAGAAAACTAGAAACCCTTTTGATACATGTGCATCAACAAATTAATTGTTCAATGAAAATAGTATTAAACATATAAGATTTTTTTTTTATATTTGCAACCAAAATCAATATTAGATACTACTATTTAAGAGAAAAAGTCGACCAATTTTAACAAAAAAAACAATAACTGATTCCAAATGTCCGAAAAACACACCAATATTACCGTGATTCTTCCTAAAATAGAAATTTATTTTAAGCTAAAACCTCTCACTATTAACAACTTAAAAACATTCTTAATTATTACAACAACATCAACCACCCAAAGACACATAAAAGGAAATTCACCGACTGCAAGGAAAAAAAAAAACACAACAAATTATAAAAGAAAGCAGAAACGTCTTCAAGATCAAACAAAACCAATTTTCAATTATCGTCGCCTTCTCAACATGGCCGGAAGAGCAGCAATGCTCGTTAACGTCGGGACGGTTGTAATGACCGTTTTGACCCTGGCTAGTTTGGTCGAAGGCTTCGGTGTGAATTGGGGTAATATCGCATCACATCCGTTGAATCCTGATATTGTTGTAAGGATGCTTAAGGAGAACAAGATCAATAAAGTGAAGCTTTTTGACGCTGATTCATGGACGATGAATGCTTTGGCCGGTTCGGGCATGGAGGTTATGGTCGGTATCCCTAATAACCTTCTTGAAACCCTAGCCGACGATTACGGTAATGCTAAAGATTGGGTCAAAGAAAATATCACGGCTTACATGCGCAAGGATGGCGTCAACATCAAGTAACTTTACTAATGATCATATTTAAAATTCATTAGACCTTAATCCGATTCTAGGACCAGTCTTGTGTCAACTAGATAGATGTCTAGACAACTAAATTAATTATTTTTTATCAAATTGATTTAAATAGCGGATTTGAGATCATCCGGTTTTAGGTGATAGCTGTCTTTTACGACCCTAATATCCTTACAATTTTTTTTTGTCTAAAACATATAAAAATTGTTGTAAACAAACACTAATTAGATAGAAAGTACGGTTGAAACAAATATCTATATTAGAGTTTGTATATTAATTATGAGGATAAAATATTTATAGTCTTTTAGATAAATATTTATATAACTTCAAAGCATGGCTGGATCTGAGATTTCGGTGGCTCAAAACATTTTTTTAAGAAATTTTATAAAAAAAAAGTTTCGGAACTTAAAGACCTATTCCTATGTAAAAGTCTCCAAAAAATTTTGGAGACCGGAGCTAATGTTTCACCCGACTGTGCCAAGATCTGGCCATGTCTCAAAATCAGATATTCCTTTTTTAGAATTCTTTTTTTTCTTACATAATACTAATCTTAAAAGATATACATGTCGGACTAATTCATTCACATGATTTGCCATGCATCTATATAGGTACGTGGCTGTGGGGAACGAGCCGTTCTTGTCAGCATACAATGGATCATTCTTGAAAACAACGTTTCCAGCTTTAAAGAACATTCACAAGGCGTTAAAAGAAGCTGGACATAGCGATGTAATCAAAGCCACGATCCCACAAAACGCTGAAGTTTACGAATCAGCCAACGATAAGCCATCAGAAGGAGATTTCCGCAGCGACGTTAAGCAAACAATGCTCGACATCGTCAAGTTCTTCCATGACAACGATTTGCCTTTCACCGTCAACATCTACCCTTTCCTTAGTCTTTATCTAAACGAACATTTCCCCGTCGAATATGCCTTTTTCGATGGTAATGGTCGGACTATTCCCGATAACGGGAAGAACTATGATAATGCGTTTGATGCGAATTACGACACGTTGGTTTATGCGTTGAAGAAAGCTGGGATTAAAGATATGAAGATTATCGTTGGAGAGGTAAATTGATAAGCAAGTGATTAAATATTAGGTTGAGTATATCAAAAAAAGAATACCCTAAGATAGACTTAAAATTTTTTTTGTCATCGAAATTGATTTCAAAGAGAGAAATAACCAAAATAGACTTTATTAAATGATGTAAATATATATTTATACCCATTGAGTTAACTAATCTAAACTTATGATTTATGATTTAGAGTTATGAGACGTGGTTTTGGAGGTAATGTTTAAAATTTTTTAAAAATATATATATTACTGAGTAAAAAATATCTATTTTGATCAATTTTTTTTTTGAAATTTATTTTTGTGATAAAAACTTTTTTTCATATTATCTATTTTGAGATTTTTCATATTAAGAATGTTATTTTTTTTTAGGTTGGGTGGCCAACGGATGGTCATAAATATGCAACGCCGAAGCTAGCAGAGAAGTTCTATGCAGGACTTATGAAAAGACTTGCTAATGATGTTGGGACTCCTTTGAGACCTGAGAAATTAGATGTTTATCTCTTTGGTTTCCTCGATGAAGACATGAAGAGTATTCTTCCTGGACCATTCGAGAGACATTGGGGAATCTTCAGGTTATTTCTCTTCATACATGAAACTAGGTTTCTTGAACGACCTTTCTGATTACATAGATTTTCATATATAATATGGTAATAGCTATTCGCATATTTATCTATATATATGTATGTATCAAGGGTCTTAAGTTTTCCTAAACCTATTTTGTTACGTACTAATAGTCTAATGCATGCATGCGTTACAAAACATAACGGCATTCTTGTATCGAAACCAATTCTTAGCGTTTTAGATATTAGTTTTGTAGAAAATTTTTTTTAGTATTTTGATGTGTTTCCTTGTTCTGTTATTTCACTATTTTGATGTTCGATTATTCCATTCATCCCATTATCATCGTTACCAGTAATTTCTTACGGTAAACTACTATGTTTTTAACCACAAACAATGTTCGCTGTTGATTTTACGTTTTATAGAATGTTTTTGTTATATACTATGCCTGTTTTAAGATATAGTGAGGGAAAACAAAACATCATTCATTGAGTTGTCTTTAAATTCAATATTTGTTCAACAGATACGATGGAACACCGAAATTTATGCTAGATTTTACCGGACAAGAACGCAAGATTGTACCCGTGGCAGCTAAAGGTGTGCAATACTTAGATAAACAGTGGTGCGTAGTGAATAAAGACACGATCAATCTAGATGAGGTTGGTCCGGATCTAGACTATGCGTGTTACCACGGTGACTGCACCGCGATGCTGAACGGGTCTACATGTAGTAAGCTCGACAAAATCCAACACATATCGTACGCGTTTAACATGTATTTCCAGATCCAGGGGCAAGACGTTAGGGCATGTGATTTCAGAGGAGCTGCTATGATTACTAAGAACAATGCATCCGTTGGAAGTTGCTTGTTCCCTATTCAGATCGTTAGTGGAAGTGACGATTTCAGGATCAGCTTTGTGTTCGGAAGATTCATTGTCGCTGGACTTATTCTTCTTGGATTAGTCACGGCTATCTAATTTGTTTGTTTTTTGCACTTTTGAGGTATTTATTCTATTTCGGTTAATTGTTATATATTGTTCGTTTGATAACATTTGAGTTAGTACTCCTATATGTTTAATAGATCGACATAATCAAAATCATATCTCGTTAAAAGTTTTTTTCCGTTTGAATTTCAATTTTGATATGTGTATATATGCATGATATAGCTCAAGTGTTCAAAATTATCGTCAATTCACAAATATTATGTTAATAAAACTATATTATTCTGCGCTCTCACCGTTACATTAAGTTGTTTATTTATCATTTATTTGAATCATACTATTAAACAGATATTGACATCCATTATGTTCTAGATATGAATACTTAGCAGGCTTTGTGACATCCAATGGAATTAAAAACATGGACATGACGATAAATGCGGGTTGGTGAGAGTACTAAATGCTATCCAAAAGAAAGATGTCTATATATACTGGCTGACTATACATATTTACATTTTTATGTATTTTTTTTTTAACTTGTAACAAATGAGTTATCTTTTGCATATGTAGTTGTTCATATAATAGTTTTAATTAACAAACTCAATCCATATTTTTTGTTCTTATTAGTACACAAATATTCATTCTTGTAAAAAATGATAAGCTGTGATAATTTTGTAGTCATATATCACTGCCAGATTAAATGTATTGACCATTCTATTTATTCTCTCCTTATTCCTCTACCCTTCTACTTTTACTTAATTATCTTAGGACCATGAATTAAGAATAGAAGAAGAGAAAGAATCAAGATTTGAAGAGATATTCAAGAGCTTCTATATTCTTTCTTCCTTTTCGGTTTTGTAATATGGTAATATTATCTTCACAATATTCAGTGAAACGAGATGTTGTAATAATTGTAATCTTTGCAATATTAGTTTTAATTATTTTGTCACTTTCAAGTTCGACTCAAGCTGGAAGATCCATCTCTACCAAAAGGAATCATAATCCGAGCGTTGGTCAATTACAATACTATACAAGAATCATCACAAGTCTGTAACTGTGGATGAGATGTCAATGTTTAATAACAACGAAGAAGAAGAGAAGCGATTTATCCCCGCAGGGCCAAATCCTCTCCACAACAGGTAGAGTAACTAGATATGCAGTAACCCGCTTAAGTGGGCTGGTGGTGGAGAGATGTCCAGCTGAGGGAGTCTTTGGCTCCAATACTCTGGCTTCGATCCCCGTCGACTGCAAACAATTAATCCGGGCCAGTGGGGCATTCACATGGGCTCTCCACCCCCCGAGACCAAGACCATTGCCAGGCGAAAGCCGCTGAGTATTGGGCCAGGGTTAACCCTCGACATGCCTAGCTCGAAATGGCCTTGACCTCTAGTCTAGGCCACCTCGGTGGTGCTAGGACACTCGATAAAAAAAAAAAAAAAAAAAAACTAGATATGCAGAACATATTAATAGTTCGTTTGGTATATACTTATATGTTAGTTTGCTTTTAGATTAATATTTGCTTTCACGAGAAAACATTTTTTTTTGCAATCTTTACAAGTTTCTTCTCTCGTTGGATTGATATATATTTTTTTAAATAGCTTAAAGGTAGTATGAATCAGACTAAAGTTCAAATTAATATACAAATTAAAATTAGTATGCATCGGGGTACATAATAAGAAATAGATCAAATAAAACATACAAAAAGCTAAACAGAAAAGTCAGATTCTTTTTGAGATGGGGTATCAATTCCATATAATCTTGCCTTGGAAAAATCCAAGGTTCGACCATATATCCTGGATAAAAAAAACACTTTCACGTTATTCAGAAAAAAAACAAAGATAACCATTTGATATATTCGGTTTAATAGCTGATTGTGTCTAACTAATCTGATAACCATATGTTTAAAGAGTTTTTAAAGAAGAATTCAAGTATTTAAATTTTACCCAAAAAAATTCTAGTATTAAAATAATTATTGGTTTCATAAGAAATATTGACAACTATGATGTGTTTTCTAATGCATTTCTATATGATATTTTTTGTGCACACACTTCTATACGATATTTCACTTTGATTAGCATTGCATAGTATATGCACAAATAAGAATAATTACAAAACATTTAATGATTTATTTTGAGTAGAAATCTTCAAATCTTCTATAAAAATTCAACGAGAAAAAATTATAGATTGTAAGTGCTTACTTTAAATAAATGTTTTGGTTTAATAAAAATCAAACTTTAGAACTTTCTTCCAAATTTGATTTCAAGGAATAAAAGTGTCACTATTATATAATAAAATACTAGAGCTGGACCCGCTCACCGAGCGGATGTTAATTTAAATCTTATTTCGTGAT
Organism: Moricandia arvensis; assembly: GCA_905132765.1. Lineage (NCBI taxonomy): Eukaryota > Viridiplantae > Streptophyta > Magnoliopsida > Brassicales > Brassicaceae > Moricandia > Moricandia arvensis. The sequence continues at coordinate 55,128 of CAJHQP010002159.1, forward strand.
ATAGTTATATGCTTTTACATGATGATATATAATATATAAAAATATACTTATCTTGACTAATTAGAAATAAATATAAAGTCAATAAACATAATATAGTTATTTATTTGTAACCGTCAATTGTATAATAAAATTTATATTCCGGTAAAAATAATGTCATTTGTTTACATATGAGTTTTTGTCAATTAATAAAAGAATTAGTTGGAATATTTTTAACAAAAGTATAATATTATTTCTATATTATTCATATATCTTATTAAAAACTTAGCACATGAAATCTATAATATAAGTTTTTACATATGTATTTATATTTTGTTTAATGATATTTTTAAACATATAGGTTATTTGAATACTTTTAGGTTCATATGAACCTACCCGGAAGGATCAACTCAAACCCCGTTTAGAAATTTATAATATGTACATGTAGTTTAGTTTTAGAACAACAAAAAACGATATCAAAAAACCTATTTCTATTCGGATGGATACTTGGATGAATGTGAATAAATAAAAACTATTTATTAACCGGTTTGAATCTTTGTCACAAATGAAATAATTTTATTCAAACAGATGAAATTATTATGATTAATACGTAAAATAAGTGATGTTAGTTATTATAATAAATATAATTAATGAAGTAATTAGAAAAAAAAGTAATAAAACATTTTAAAATTTGGATAAGACAACATTCCTTAATTGTAACTTCATTAAAACATTAATTGCTTCATTTATTATAGTGTAATAAATCGATTAAGTTAATTTGGATAAGACAACATTCTTTAATTGTAGCTTCATTAAAACATCAATAGTGTCATTAATTACTGTTGTAATAAATGACTAAATTTTAGCATTTTCAGATTTGTACTTCTGTTTTAATAATATAGATTAAAACATTAATTGCTTCATTTATTATAGTGTAATAAATCAATTAAGTTAATTTGGATAAGACAACATTCTTTAATTGTAGCTTCATTAAAACATCAATAGTGTCATTAATTACTGTTGTAATAAATGACTAAATTTTAGCATTTTCAGATTTGTACTTCTGTTTTAATAATATAGATACTTATCTACACGAAGAAGGATGCATTTATTTTTTTCTGGTGAGGGTTTGCGTTCATGAATATATCTCCATCACTTTCAAAGCAATACATAAAAAGATATTAAACATATGTAATTTCATTTATTTGGTTTTATCCCCCACAAAAAATGGCTTCTCTAAATTTGAACCTCACACTGGCACATTCCTTCACATGACAATATAGGTTTTTCTTGCTCTACTAAACCTACACATGACTTATAGTTTCTAAAGACCATAATATTTCAAGGTTAAAGAAAACACTATTACTATCTGAATTTCAATATTCTTAACCATTTGCACATGTAATCTTTATATTCTTATAACAAATCCGCAACCATTTTTTTATTAATTTCTTAAAAGCCACATCACAGGTTTCTGTCAATATTTTTGTTTTAACACAATAAAGAGCAATACTATATTGTGGTTACAAAAACAACTATAATAGTGTCACCAGGAAATTTCAGCTCACCTTCAAGACAAGATTTAAAGACCACTTTGAATCGTTGACTTAGGAATAGACTTTGTGAAATTTTTGGTCTTTGTGGGTCACTGAGTGTAATAATATATTCTTGATACCTTGCTTAGCTATGAGCCACAACTTTTGTAACGAATCACAACGAATAATAAGAAAACATATATGATCTTTGAGTTTATCACAGTATCTCTATAAATTATAATTTTTCAGAATCCAATAAGTCAAACATGCAACTTGCATACTTAACCGAACAGGCGAACATGGACCTTAAGCTCGTACGTGGATCTTAAGCTCTATATCCCAAACTCATTACTTTAAGTGGAATCTCACTCACCACCATGCATGTAGTCTTTCCATACGTCATTACAATGACGTAATCTTCCTCTGCTTTCACACGTGCTATTGAAGCACCTTCCCCGTAACCACGCTGAAATTGCTTGTAATAAATAGTAAATGTTATCTTATCTCTTTTTTTTTTTTCATCTGTTGAATTTATTAGAACATTTGATCCATTGTTACAACACAAAGCTGACAAGGAATGCAATCCTTTCAGAGCCAAAAGTCGGGAATTCATAAACCGAGCATCCCGAAAACAAAGCCCCATACATGGAGAAGCAACTAACACATTTGAAATATAAAACCAGACTACATACTGAAATAAAAGAGACCACTTGCAGTGCTTACGGAACCGAAGAAGCTGATATTGAGCTCCATAGCGACGACGATCAAACGACCATTACGAAGAAACTAGAGATGCTCGAGCTGACCCCAAGAACCACAGACTTGAGAAGACCATTACCAGCACAGGTCACAACCACAAATCCAAAGGATACACGCTCGACAGATAACAATCGCAAGACCAAAGAGAAAACAGAACTAATAACTACGAACCACACGACTGTCACAAGGAACCATCACCACGATAAAGCAAGGCAAAAGATCGAATCTTGAAACTCCAAGAGGGGAAAACGCCAAAAAGGACCAACAGCTCTTACACGCGGACACTCGTGTACCCAAGCTCAACCATCTACAAGCAAGAGAAAGGTCACCTCCTCGCAAGAGAAGAGCTGTAGATCAAAACCACTGCTTCGTCTTGATACTTCAATCCACAACACAATGGAAGAGAAGAAGCAAGTAGATGCCTCCACAGCAAAATACCATCCAAAGGACGAACCCCACAAACGAGACCTTGACAAACACCGTCCACCAAAACCTGGATAAGAAGAGAGGATGCAGTAGAAACCAAGTTCCAACAAGCTACGACTACCAAAAGAAAAGGGACCAGGAAGACTCCATGCCCGGAATATATATCCCCGCCATATAATAACCCGTCGATATGGCTCTTGAAACCGGCTAGACTCCGATAGAAGGACAAGAAAATCTCAGAACCGTACAAGACAATAACTTATATCTGAACCGGCTAAGACAACCACCGCGAACCAGATCAAATAATCGAACCGTCACCAAGCACGCCAAACAAGCCCGAACACAACACAAATTCAATCAATTCTTAATCCACGAGACAACCCTAATACCAAAGGAGAAGACAGAGAAGAGCCTCTCCGGTACCGGTGGGGAACCCAGCCACCGGAGAGGAAGAGATCTGAGAAACTAAAAAGTTGAAGGCTTGCGGCTGAGTTGAGAGGATCCCACTTCGTTTTTCACCAAATGGATTCAATTTATTCTGGTCTTTACAACATAAAAATAAAACTTCGACATATTATAAATTTTATCAGTCAAAGACACATTATTTATATTTCTGTCCTTCATCACTTGCTCTAGCTCTACTAGTTCTTAGATGCTTTAAGATCTCTCTCTCTCTCTCATTTTTTTTCCCTCAAGAAAATGAATTGCCCTCAAACCCCTAACCCTAACTTCACGTTCTTATCCGATGAGAATTTTCTTAGTCCTTTTATGGATAATTTTGATTTCTCCAATTTGATTTTTGATGAAAGAGGCAACAATGGATTAGTTCAGGAGGGTACTTCACCTCCGACAAGCTTCGTTTCGTCGGAGACATTTACCGGTGAAAGCAGCGGTTCCGGCAACGCAATAACGACGTTGAGTAAAAAGGAATCAACGTGAGTTTTAGTTATATATGTTCGCTAGATTTTTTTTGTTTCTTTTGAGAAACCATTGGCTAGAGTCTTAACCAAATTAACATTATTACTTTGTATTATTATAGAATGATATATTTTTAATGGTTTTGATTGCAAAAATAGGGAAAGTAAAGATGGTGAGACGAAGGAGCCGGGTCATAGAGTTGCATTTAGAACGAGATCAAAGATTGATGTAATGGATGATGGTTACAAATGGAGGAAGTATGGGAAGAAATCTGTCAAGAACAACATTAACAAGAGGTAATCAAATAGTTTAATTGTTCATCTTATTTTACTTGTTGATTTGTTTTTTAACAATTAACATATGGTTGCTTAAGCATCTTCAATCATCATCTTGTAATTCTAATGTTATAGAATGACCACAGATTAATTAAGTAGATCATATATAGTGACTTAAATGGTGCCGTCTTATCTACCAACCCACTTTTATTGTCATACGATCCCATATGCATCATTGTGTATGTTTTTATTTCTATAGACCTATAATTGGTTACTAGTAAACTGACTAATCCATGGGTCGTATTTTACGATATATCCTGACTAGACTTATCTATTAGATTATTTCCTTAATAGATTATTTTCTTATCTCATCTCGGTTGTAATAGTTTTCCTTGTGTCGATAGACTTGGAATCTTATAGCTTGTAATAAAGAGATCTTGAGGTCAATACATAGGATAAACAAAGAATACTCATGCATATATTCGATACATATTTGGAGATCAGGACCCTTAGGTTATATATAGTTTATTTGTGGTAGATTCAATAAAAGTAACTAACGGTGAATGAATGTGAATATGTATATAGAAATTACTACAAATGCTCAAGTGAAGGTTGCATGGTGAAGAAACGAGTACAAAGAGATGGTAAAGATGCAGCCTATGTGATAACAACATATGAAGGAGTCCATAACCATGAGTGTCCCTCACATGTATATTACAACGACATGGTTTCGTCTTCTGATCATGAAAAATGGAACCAGCACTCTCTTCTTCAATCTATCAAAATATCTCCTCCATCTTGAGATTACCAAGCATCATTGTAAAATCTCATTGTATTAATTACCTTGTGTAATCTTTTATAGGTATATTAAAGAAGTTAATTATTTTCCAATTTGTTGTGCATATGATTATAAAACTTTTATAGTCATCTAGAATATCAATGTATATATTGTTGCCTATTTTCTAGAAATTGGTAGTATTCAAGAAATTGGTGGGCGGATCTAAATGAAATAATTTTTCTTTGGTATTCAAAAATCTTTTTAAGTGTTCACCTAATTAATAATTCTCTATAAAACATTTAGTTATAGCTTTGTGAATTTTTTAAACATTGCTCTGAGACTTGTATTTATTATATGGTTATAATTTTTTAAGTGTTCACCTAATTAGTAATTCTCTATAAAACATTTAATTATAGCTTTGTGTTTTTTTAACATTGTTCTGAGTCCTGTATTTATTATACGGTTATAAAATTTTACGCGCCAGCGAGGTCAATTAATCCGGTTAAAATATCCGATTTATAACGGATTTGGTTTAATCCGTTTTGATTGGGTAAAGAGTAAACCGGAGCGATCTCATCTCCTACCTTAGCTTTGTTCACAAGAGCTATCATCTCTAATAAGTCGATTAAAAAATTTAAAACTCTTATACCTTCCACTAATTTTTATATTCTTCCCATTTAATAAAAACCCCAAATAAATCATTCCAAAACGATCAAAACTAAACCCAATGCCTCCCTTTTGGATCAGTGAACTCATGGGTAAATATTTAAATTCTATATGTTTCAAATTCGAAAAAAAAATATTTTAAAATCGTTTTTAATCATATTTTGATGATTTTCAGAAAAATATAAAAAACAGTTTTTTGATTTTTGAAATATTTTTATCAAATTCTATAAATCAAATAAAAAATATTGACGTTTCGATTTTAATTTTATAATTTTTCATTTGACATATAAAATTAGAAGAAAAAAATGGGGACATTTTAGCTTTAAATGTTTCTTCTTCTAAGGTCACTAGATACATTAACTCTGTTCACAACTTACGCAGGAAAGGGAAAGTCGTTTTCATTTGTTCTTCTTACTCGTCGTAAGGATCTCTGATCTCGATCCAGATCCGTTGCTGCTGCTTATCTCCATCGATTTTGAGTATTGATTCAGTAGAGGAAGGTGAAGAAGCTGCTTTTCCGTGGATTTTGATTAATCTTTGTTGGGTGGTGATTGGATCATAAAGGTCTTTCCTTTTTAGGGTTCAGAGGTTGATATGAGTGTTTGTGGAGGATGTGTCTTCTGGGTTTTGATTGGAATGGGAGGAACTTGATTGAAAGGTGTTAGTTTTGTTTGGTTAAAGATGAGGTTTTGGAGGGAACGTGAAAGGGAAAGTAAAGAGCAGATCTTAGCTCCATTGTGTGGCCAAGTTCGAGTCTTGGTCGTTGGTGATTCAGGTAAACCTATAGGTTCTTGCCTTCAAGTGGTGATTGTTGAATTAGGTTTTATAGGATGTTCAGATTGATGATGATGATGAGGATACACAACGATACTTGTGCTGTATCTGATCATGAAGATAGAGCCACTGCATTGAGTGGGATTGTTAGGGTTAGGAGTAATGGTTGTGTGGTCTCATTTAGTTCAGACCTGAGAGTTTAGTTAGTATCTTTAAGTCCTCAGAGTCTGTTACTTACTGTGTTTCCTTTTGCTCAATATTCATATTCTCTGCATCCTTGAGTTAATGTTCTCGAAATCTTGTTGGTTAGGTGTCGGCAAAACATCACTTGTACACCTTATTAACAAAGGTTCTGCTATTCATCGCCCATCTCAAACGATTGGTGCACCGTTGGTGTCAAGGTAACTTAAACCATCTCAAATGTTCTCAAACTCATCAGTGAGCTGAACCTTTTTTTTTCTCCTTCTTCTTAGCACATAACTTACGGGAGTCCAGGTAGTTCTTCAAGTAGCATTCAAGGAGACTCAGAGAGAGATTTCTTTGTCGAACTCTGGGATGTATCAGGTCATGAAAGATACAAAGATTGCCGCTCACTCTTCTATTCACAAATCAATGGTCTCTCCTAACTTTATACATCCCTTTTGTTCATCCTTATTTTGTCTAAAACAATGTCATTACCTATTGCAGGAGTTATATTTGTTCATGATCTCTCTCAAAGAAGAACAAAAACAAGCTTGCAGAAATGGGCGTCTGAGGTTGCAGCAACTGGAACTTTCTCAGCTCCTCTTTCCTCTGGAGGTCCTGGTGGTCTTCCTGTTCCATACATTGTTGTTGGCAACAAAGCAGATATTGCTGCAAAAGAAGGAACAAAAGGAAGCAGTGGAAACCTTGTTGATGCAGCTCGTCATTGGGTTGAGAAGCAAGGTTTGCTTTCTTCAAGCGAAGATCTTCCTCTCTTTGAAAGCTTTCCTGGTAATGCAGGTCTCATAGCGGTAAGTACTAATGACTAGTTTCTGTTTATAGTATTGGTAAGTACACATTTAGACTAATCTTTAGTTTCCCACAGGCTGCTAAAGAAACCAGATATGATAAGGAAGCTCTGATCAAGTTTTTCCGGATGGTTAGTATCATTAAACATCTCCAAACTATCCTTCTCTAGAACTGATGAGACAATGCTGTTGTTCTTTTACAGTTGATAAGAAGACGATATTTCTCAGACGAGTTACCGACAGCAGCTTCACCGTGGTCTATCCCAACCTCATCATCCCAACGGTTAGATGAGATCACAAGTGATGAAGATCAATTTTACAAGAGAACAAGGTAACACAACAACGCTAAAAGCAAAACTCTTTTGTAAGTTGGGTTTGGTCCTTAAGGCTGATAATTGTTGCAGTTTCCATGGAGATCCTTACAATTACAACAACACGTTACCGCCACTTCCAGCACAAAGGAACTTAACTCCACCTCCTACACTCTATCCACAGCAGCAGCCAGTGTCTATACCTGATAACTACGCTATCCCGAGGTTCTCTCTTTCCAGTGTACAAGACACAAGTAACAATGGTAGTGTTAGATCTAAGCGAATGGATATTAACGTTTGACATCTATCTTCATATTCCAAGAAAACTATGATGAATCTCTATGTTGTGTTTGGATCTGTTTATTCTTTTGTTACTGTTCCATTGGTTTTTTTCCGGGTTGTTGTAGGTGGTAAAGTGAATATATGTGTAACCAAACCAAACCCTCTTTGGATGGTTCTTATAACAAATCAAATTCTTATCATGTATTCTGTTTGAAACAGAGTAAAAACAGATTGCAAAGTGTAAATATTATTTGTTGAATAGATAAGTGAATGTAATACAATCTAATTGTTTAGCATCTGTCTTGGAAGATGTCAAAGTGAGTGTCTTAAGCTCTCTCTTTAAGCCAGAGTCCCAAAGCTATGACTGTTCTTTCTGGAAATAGTGGAAATGGTGTTTGAATCTGAATTTGGTTAAAGTTAATAACATTATAGGCAAAACTTGGTGGGCTAAAAATCTACTAAACCAGTAAACTTATTAATATAGCCCAGTAAGAAGGCCCAGTAAGAAGGTAAAAGCAAAGCTGACGCGACAGAGCGTGCGCGTGTCTGAAAATTTCCTTTTTGATATTTCTTTTTGTTTTTCGCGTGTTTGAAAATTTCCTTTTTGATATTTCTTTTTGTTTTTCACGTGTCTGAAATTTTTTTGATATTTCTTTTTGTTTTTCGCGTGTCTGAAAATTTCCTTTTTATATTTCTTTTTGTCACTCACGTGTCTGAAACTTTCCTTTTTTATATTATTTTTTGGAAGTAGCCGTTTCTCTTGTACTTCAAACGAAAAGGAAAATTAGCAAAAATAAAAATAAATTAAGGAAACTTTCCATTCTTGGTTTTCGGGAAGTAACCGTTGTAAAGTTTCTTTACTGAAGAAGTTCACTTCTTACAAGCTCACATTATATAATAATCTCATTCTCGTTTCCACAATAACAATAATCAAATTCTTCATCTCATACAAATCCAGCTGAACCACAAGCAAGAACACAGTGTGTTGGTGGAGTTGTTTGTGGTTTAGCACAGCAATGGAGAATGTACCTGTAGTAAACCGAAGCTTCCTACTCCGGTTAGACACGGTGGTCACGCACACGCCGCTCAACAGGTATAGTTTTAACTTTAGACAAAACACACTGTTAGTTTCATCCCTTCCACTAAATACAAATATCTCTGTCTTTCTCTTTAATCTGTTAGAGCTGTTTTGAGTGTTAGGATAGTTTCATTTCCCAGCCTCAAAAATAGTATTGCTTAGTTTAAAATCAAATATATTTTTTTTTTTACTGAACTTTTTAAAATCAATTTTTTTTTTGCTTTGCAGGTGAGCTTCCACGGGAAGCCCGACGTGTCTCTCTCACTCAACCACAATCATTGTTTTGATTGTCTCTTCCTCTGCATCTCATCCAAGGCGGTATGAAATTCTCTTTTTTCTGTATTTTTTTTTCAAATGTTTTTCAAAATGTTTTTTTAGGAGGAAGGAGAGTTTATATTACTGGATTGATAGACACTTTGTAAATTCATAATGTGAAAACAAGTAAGATTATAGCGTCCAGTATGTGAGAGATCACTGTGTTTTATTTAGCTTTCCAACTTTGATTACTTAGTCCACTCAAAACTAATCCGGTAATTATATCTTCTTCTTTCTCCTATTTAAAATGTTTTTGGGGAAATTCTATATTATTAGATTGATAGACACTAAATTCATAATGTGTAAATAAATAAGATGCAACGTCCAGTTAGTACGTCCGTCATTATGTCGGATTGTCGGTTAGCGATAGTTAAGTTTAATTTACCTTTACACAATTTTTTTTTTTTGAGAAAGAATTTACCTTTACACAATTGTGATCATTTAGTCACTCAAAATAAGTTTGGTAATTAAGAATTTCCCCATTCGCATTTTTCGTGGTTTAAAAAAAAATCTTTTGCTTGTTTGTTTGTTTGCTTGTGGTTTGTTTGTGTGTTTCTTGTGTTTTTGTGCATGTCAAGTTAGGAATCAGTGATGCTGTGCTATGGAACTTGACGGTGAAGGCTTACTGGATATGGGCTTTTTAAGAAGAAGCTGTTGGGTTTTTACAAGAGAACAAGGTAAACAACAACGCTAATAGCAATGTTTTTTTTGTAAGTTGGGTTTGGTCTTTACGGTTTGATTCATTGTAGCAGTTTCCATGGAGATCCTTACAAGAAGCAAGTAACAAGAAGGCCCACAAATAAAAGCCCATTAAGAAGATTGAAACAAAGCTGGCGCGGACATAGCGTGTTGCGTGTCCGAACGAATGGCATTATCGTTATTTTATACAAAGAAACTTTCCTTTCTCCGAATTAATAAAATAAAAATAATTGAAATGTCGTCGTGTACAGTCAGTGTAATCGTACCAGTACCACCCAATCGAGCTGTGATTTTGCTGTATTAAAAATATTTATTATATATATTCATTCCTCTGTATCACCATAAGATCATCATCTTCTTCTTCTTCTTTTGATTGAAAAAGTTATAAAAAAGTAGGATTATTTACTCTCTAAAGGTTTATTATATCATATGGAAGATCCAAAGGAGGTCTGAATCTCTCAAACCCCTTCTCTTTAGTTCTTGTTTTCACAAAAAGTCAAGTTCTTGTGTTGACCCGTGTCTTAAAAATCAAAACTTTAATCGATTTTTGTTGTTGTTGGCAGAACAAGAACTCGCCATGGTTATCAGTACCACAGTTTGGAGATTGGGATCAGAAAGGAGGAAGCATTCCTGATTACTCTATGGATTTCTCTAAGATCAGAGAGATGAGGAAACAGAACAAGAGAGATCCTTCTCGTGCTAGTCTTGGCAACGAGGAAGAACTCATCAACCCTTTTCATAATCAACCTACTTCGGTTGATAATAACAAGCCTAAGCTAACCACTGTTCACAGTGATAACAACAATGAGTTCTCTCACCACCATCCACATCCTCCCTCTGTAAGATTACTCTCTTTTTCAGTTTTGTGAGTTGCTCTAGCTTAAAGTTTAGTTTTTTCAATGTGAGTTTGTCTGAGTTGAATGATTGATTGTGTGTTATAGAATCTAAGTTTGTAGCTCTATGTCTTTCTAGCTTATGGGTTAGATCTGTTGGTTACTCATTGTTTGTTTTTGTTAGGGGACCATGTGCTCATATGAACTCACCACAAGTTTTTTTTTTTTTAAGTTTCTATTGAATTGCATCTATATGATCTGGATGGTTGATTTGTCTTGTAACCGATGGTATGTAACAGGCTTCTCTCTTGGAAGCGCGGGTCTGTCTCGTGGGCGTGCTGGAGGAGAGGTAGTAAGAGACTTATGGGTTGATGAAGACGAAAGAGGACGATCAAAGGATCGTCTACGAAGAAGCTTCTGATTGTCTTCAACAGCTTTGTTCTTCCTCAAGAACTTGACAGGATCACGTCTCGAGCTAACTGTTGGTTTCAGATAATTGGGCAAAGGCTTCTCAATTGTTTCCCGACCAAATCCATCTGCGTTCGATGATGGAACCGGCTTTGGCTTTGGACCAAGAGATCTTGTTCTGGTGAGGTTTTCGTTGTCTGTTTTGTTTCTCTCTGTACTAGACTTCGTTGCCATCATCCACAAACCAAATAACGCCCTGTGAAGCTATCTAACAACTCATTATATCAATACACCATCATATATGCAGAAGCAAGGCTTGAAACTACCATCAATCCAGAAATGAATCATTATTACGAGAAAAGGAAGAAGAAAAACATCTACCTTGAGATCAAAAGAGGTGAATAAAAGCTATTGAACCAAAGAGAAGAGGCGTGCACATCAAGGAAAGTAATCTCCAAAGGTTTGTGGTGGAGAATTAGGGTTTATTTTATTTTTGGAACTTGTAAACGGAGCTTGAATCTCGCAAACTCTTAGGTGGAGGTGATGGTGGTGGAAACCATGAATCCTCCCTTTTATCTAGCTGTCTCCTTAACAAGATAACACACAACTTCAATCAGTTTTAAAAAAAGATAAAACACAACTTCAAAATCAGGTTATAAGTTACAACGATTTCAAGCTTGGAAAACCATAGACCCTTGTTTGAGCTAGTGCATATCTCCCCACGTAATTATACTTAATTAGATGTTCATACATATCTAAATTTATTTATTATCTTTTGTTTCCTTGTTAATAATAGTTCATTTCCTTTTGTTGTACATGTTAATTTGGAAATATATATTCCATATATAATAATAAATTTACTTACTTTTATGTTACTTTTTAATGATAAAATAATATACTGGGTACTTTATCATTTTCTTAATTTACCTAATTAAGAGAAAACGCCTTAAAATCTATAAAATGTGCAAGCGGTATCTAAACTTAATAGAATAAACTCATTAGCATTATAATATCTAGAGTATATTTATATTTTTGATGATATAGAGATTGTAACTGTTATTAGGTGTCAAAAATATTTAAACTTAAGTTTGAAATTTTGCATTGTTTAGCTAGCACCAACCAGATTTTTTATGAGAAAAACCACATAAAATGATTTATTAAAGAGGTAAGAACTTTTATACCATTATTTTATAAATATATAAAAATAAATAACTATTTAAATAAAAACTTCAAAAATCAGAAATGAAAAACATAATTTTTTTTTGATAATTTTCAAATTATACGTTTTTGAATTCAAACATTTTTCCAATTTTTTTTAAATCTTTTTGAACTTGAAAATTTATTTTTAAAACTATTTAAAAAATTAAACGATGTGATCATGCGAATAATATATATATATATATATATATATATATATATATAATAAACCAAAAGTTAACACACACAAAAAAAAGTTAACACAATTTGATCACCACAAATTCAAAGCTACAAAACATAATAATCAACGACGGCTACAAGTAATGTGCCACCTTTTGACAACACTACTCTTAAACGTCCACACAAGCCTCACAGAGATGAAGACAGAACTATATGCATATGCAACAAACTTGGACAGATAATTAAAACCGATCCCAAAAATTAAGTACATATTAACAGATAAACACAAACTAAGTAATGATACTCCAATAGCCATCTATTTGTTTCTCGAACTCAAAGAGCTGCACACATCTTCTCTTTTGACCAGTACGTAATATACATGATTACTTCAGATTCCATGCATATGAGTTTGTGTCTGGAAACTTCTCGGTAGGAACAAAACAAACGCAAACTAAACCGATCGGTCGAGAATTAATACGTATATTTCAGTGGAAATCACGGACGTGGAAGGTATTAGGGTTCTTGATGACGATGTCGTACATGTAGACAGAGTTGAACTTGGAGAAGTCTCTTGGTAAGGAGATGAGGTCGATGGAGGAACGTTTGTGGTATTGGATGAGATCAGAATCTCCATTGTAGTATCTCTCCCACCCTAGACTCATTAGGATCTGTTCGAGTGACGAGTAAGAAGACACTACTTCACCGGTCGGCAAGTAAACCAAGACATTCCTCCGGCCGTGCGTCACTCCACCGGACTGGTTTGGGTTTTCTACTAGACGTATCACTCCGTTTTTGAACACCCAAACGCCTGACATGGTCTCACAAAAAGAGTTCTAGCTTTTGTTATGTGTAGATAGATATATAGAGAGAGTATCGAGCGATTGCGTTGGTGTTTTATTATGAGATAGATTGTGTGTAGGGCTCTCTATTTATAACCATAATCAAGTCCCACATGAATGAGGAGACAATTTTGTTTTTAAAATCTAAAAGATTCTAGATTTTTCGTTTATACATTTATTTTTTGTCTGATACATTCCTTTGCTTAATTATGAGACCAGATATTTGCTAAGAATTGAAATTCCAGGTCCTATTATTAAGATTGTAAATGGTGCATTTTGCACTATGCCTTCGATTTATGGACTAAAATTTTTAAAACGTTAAATTGAATATTTTTATTTTCTAAAAAAGTAACAACTACTTTTGATTTTAAATTTATACAGTAGTTAAAATGTAGTGTGGATTTATCATTTGATGAATATATTAGATAAATGAATCTTTTAAGAAAAGATCAAATAACTGGAAGATCAAAAGGAATTATATGAATAATCAAAAAGCACAATCACTATTTTAGACAAGACACATCCTTGTTAAAATATTAGAGAAACCATCTATAAAATTATCACTTTTTATTTGGTTTATATTCTCGATAGTGATCTAAGACCATAATTAAAGAGGATCTTTAAGTGAGATTCTTAAGGCGTGGAGCCCATGAACCGCGTAAGGATCGGTTACAAAAACTGTAAACTAAGAATCGGTTTTTAAGAGTTTCTTACACTGTTTACGGATCTTACTGACACGTGTCGATTCGCGATTGGTTTACTTTAAGAAGAAAAAAAAAACTAAAAAACCCAATGGACTGGGGAGAACCTTGAAATGCGACACACTTGAATTAGAAAATAGAGGGTAGGGTAAAGTCTCTCTCTGGAGCATCTAGATCTTGTGGGACAAACGTATACCATTACCTCAATTCTTCTCCTTATATTTATCTTTTGAAAAATGGTTAATATTCGATAGGGATTTTCTTTTATTTACGTACCATATATATTGTATGCCTTAATCTTATACCAATCTTTTTGTCTCATTGGAATGAATCCTAAACACCGAAGAGTCATGATGAATAAGCGGATCGGACATGTCAGTGTATGAGTATGCATACCAAACCTTATCTTTATACCGTTAAATTTTAACAGTTTTGGGTTCACTTATTCAGCATGTTTAGTAACAAATCAGCAAAAGACATGGAAAGGAGCCCTAATGGTGGGACTAGTTCATTTACGAATAACATATATAAGAGAATCACGTCCGTGAGAGTATTCTCCATTATATTGATAATTACTTTCAATTTCATAAACAATAATAGTTATCCGAGACATGTCGACGCAGTATTTTTTCACTAAAATATATATAATTCCAGGAGGTAGAAGCCAATTTCCGATTTCATTAGTGCATGCACGAGTGCTTCATACGTCAGTGACCGAATCATGCATTTCTAATTTATTTAAGACATCATTTTCATAAATTAAAGAAAGTTCGTATTCTTATTACATAATTAGTAAAACGGAATATGTACTCTTGTTAACGTCTCGTTCAAGGAACAATTGTTTAATTTGATCAGAATGGGATTAACTATAACACAGTTAGCCGACAAGTTCGAGCAAACTCGGTTACAGAACAAGAAAAAAACGAACAAACTTGTGTACGTACGTTACGTACTGGAATTTACATACCCATGCAGAACCGTATAGATTAGTTTGGCTCGGTCATATGACCGCTCTTCAAGCATGAGATATTCTATATATACGTGGATAATCGATGTCGATCATATATTGTGTCGATCTTATTAATTAATGTGACATCTGTAAAGTATAAAGCTCTGCAACTTAACTGAAAACTCTGATTTATTCAACGAAAGCATCTGGCTTTATATAGCCTACAACGTTAATAGATAACACCAAAACTTTAAATAAGATAAATCCTAATAATGCTTGAGCCTAAAGACTCGGAAGGATAACTACTAAAACAAAACCGATAACGACCAACTCAAACTTATCATCTCCTTTATTCTTGTACTCCAATTTGCTCCAACAAACCCTCCCTAAACTAAGCTTGGTTCACAAGACTTAGCTTACTGACTGCGGAGCAAATTCCAAGCTTGCCTCTCAAGTCTTCAAACACTTCTCGTCGCAATGGTTTCGTTAAGATGTCTGCTACTTGCTCCTGTGAACTGCAATGCTCCAAACATATCTCTCCATTTCTAACCAGTTCTCGCAGGAAGTGAAAACGTACTCCAATGTGTTTACACCTCCCATGAAACACTGGGTTCTTGGACAGCTTGATTGTCGAAGTGTTGTCACACCATATGATGGTGCCTTCTCTCACACGATGACCCAACTCCTCCAAGACCCTTTTGAACCACACTGCTTGACATGCGCATGTTGATGCAGCAACATATTCCGCTTCAGTAGTTGAGAGAGTAACAATTGGTTGTTTTTTAGACAGCCAAGCAACTGCTGCATCATCCATAAGGAAAACATATCCAGAAGTACTCTTTCGAGTTTCAGCGTCTCCGGCGAAGTCACTATCGGTGTAAACCTGCAACTCCCCACTTCCTCCTCTTTTGTACCAGATTCCAAAATCCACAGTTCCTCTTAAGTATCTTAGAACTCTCTTTGCTGCTTGAACATGAAGTTGTGTTGGTTTTGACATAAAGCGGCTCAAGAGACTTACTGAAAATTGTAGGTCTGGTCTGGTATTGGTGATGTACATAAGACTTCCAATAATCTGCTTGTAAAACGTCTCATCAACTCGTTCTCCTCCATCATCCATGTCAATCTTACTTCCAGGAACCATCGGATTGCTCACTGAGTTGCAATTCTCCATGTCAAACCTCCTCAGGATTTCAAGAGCATACTTAGATTGACAAATATGAATGCCCTGTGACGTCTGCAGAACTTCGAAGCCCAAAAAATATCTCATCTTGCCTAGATCAGTCATATCAAATTCTTCTTGCATTGACTTCTTGAATTCTTCCATCATCTTGAGATTGTTTCCTGTGTAAATGAGGTCATCGACATAGACACTCACAATCAATGTATTACCGTGTTCTGTCTTTAAGAACAAGGTTTCTTCGTTTTGTGACTTCATGAACCCATCCTTGACAAAATATTCTTCAATACGGCTGAACCAAGCCCTTGGCGCTTGTTTCAAGCCATACAATGCCTTGTGGAGCTTATACACCTTGTCCTCATGCCCCACTACTTCGTATCCTTTCGGTTGTTGCACATAAACTTCTTCTGTAAGAACTCCATGAAGGAAGGCAGACTTTACGTCTAACTGATATACGTCCCAAGCTCTTTGTGCAGCTGTTGCAAGGATAGTTCTAATAGTATCCATTCTGGCAACGGGTGCATAAACCTCCGTGTAGTCTATCCCATGCTCTTGTGAATACCCTTTAGCCACCAAGCGCGCTTTGTACTTGCTTACTTCTCCATTCTCATTGAGCTTAGTTTTGTATAGCCACTTCACACCAATACATTTAGCTTCTTCCGGTAAGTTTGATAGTTCCCAAGTTTGGTTCCTCACGATTGACTTCATCTCTACATCCATAGCTTCTCTCCACTTTAGACTTTTCTCTGCTTCTTCAAAGGTGGATGGATCTGTAGAGTTTAATTCTACCATGTTGGCCATGTGAACTTCTTCGTCATCGTCCATGTCTGCTCCTTCAGTAACATAGTCATTCAGGTAGCGAGGCCGTCTTGTTCTTCGTCCCTCCCTGGTTTGTGCAACCTGATCATTGTGTGGCTCTCCTGCTTCCTCTACAGGTTGTTCTGTTCCAACGTTTTGTTCTGTTGCAGTCACTGAGGCCTCATTGTCATTGTCTTCTTCTTCGCTTTCTTCCCAACTTTCATTGTCATCGTTCCAAGTAAGAACGGACTCTGGTTCATGGTCTTTTTCTTTTTCCCAGTTCCATCCCTTGTTCTCTTCAAATATAACATCCCTGCTTACTATCATCTTCTTCATTGTCGGATTGTAGAGCCTATACGCCTTTGTTTCTTCAGAGAACCCAACTAGAACACACGCCATGCTCTTATCATCAAGCTTGCTGCGTTTTGCATCTGGTACGTGTACATGTCCAATGCTTCCCCACACACGGAAGTGATCGACACTTGGTTTGACTCCATTCCAAGCTTCTTGAGGCGTGATATTCTTCACAGCACTGGTAGGACATCGATTTAAAATGTAGAACGTCCAGTTTGCAGCTTCAGACCAAAAATACTTTGGTACTTTCTTTGCAGAAAGTAAAGATCTAACCATGTTCATTACTGTTCGATTCTTTCTCTCTGCAATGCCGTTCTGCTGCGGTGTGTAAGCTGCAGTTAGTTGTCTTCGAATCCCCTCCTCCTTGCAGAAGTTAGAGAACTCTCGGGACGTGTATTCTCCTCCTCTGTCAGTTCGCAGGCACTTAATGCTTTTACCAGTTTCTGTTTCCACCTTTTTCTTGAATATTTTGAATTGAGTGAATGCTTCTGATTTTTCATTTAGGAAGTACGCCCAAGCCTTTCGACTGTAATCATCAATGAAACACAGGATGTATCTTTTTCCGCTCGGGGACACAGGACTGATAGGTCCACAAATGTCGGAATGACACAACTCCAGTATTTCTTTAGCTCTCCATGTACTTTTCTTAGGAATAGGATTCCTTGGTTGCTTTCCCACCAAACAATCAGAGCATGTGAAATTTTGCGCATCAAATGCAGGAAGTCCCCGCACCATGTCTTTGCTCTGCAATGTCTTCATCCCGCGGTGGCTAAGATGTCCGTAACGTTCATGCCACAGTTTTGGCACCTCTTCTGCTACTGTCTGAAGGCAACTCTGCTTTGTTCTCTCCACATCACTGATCTGGTCTATTAATATAAACAACCTGTTTATACTCATCTTGCTTTCAGCCAGTAGTCCTCTCTCATCATGGTAAATCTTGCACATTCCCTTTTGGATGATGATAGAGATATTCTTCTCTTGTAGCTGTCCCAGGCTTAGTAAGTTGTTTTTGAGTTCTGGAATGTAGAAGACATCGCAGATTGTATATGCTGTGTTCCGTAGTACTATCTTCACTTTTCCTTTTCCAGCAACCTCCATCTTTTTGTTGTTTCCCAGTTTGACTGAGTGCCTGAACTTTTCGTCCATTGTTGAGAACAGTTTGCGGTTTCCACTCATGTGATTTGAGCACCCTGAGTCGAGAAACCACGATGTCTTCCTTGCAGTTTCTTGTGCTTCTGATTGTGTCATTAGTATCAGATCAGTAGCTACTTCGTCTTTGTCCTCTTCTTCTTCAATATATGCCATCAGTAACATGTCTTCATTCTCCTCAGCATAGTTTGCTTCTTCCTCCCATTTTGGACACTCGTATTGAAAGTGTCCAAGTCTATGGCACTTGTAGCACTCGACGGTACTTTTGTTTGTGAAACTTCGACCGCGTCCTCTTCCTCTGCCTCTTCCATTAGAGCCTCTCCCTCTGTTTCCCATTCCTCTTCCTTGCGACACAATCAAAAGCTTGTCATCTTCCTTTTCTGGCTTTCTGAACTTTTGTTCATGTACCACCAAGGAACTCTGCAGTTCCTCCAATGTGATGTTTTCGATCTCCTTAGACTCTTCTATGGAGACCACCACATACATAAATTTTTCGCTTAAAGTCCTGAGTATTTTCTCCACCACTTTCAAGTCTGGCATCTCTTCTCCATTGCTTCTCATCTGATTTGTGATGGCCAGAACTCTTGTAAAATACTCTTCCACCTTCTCAGTATCTTTCATCTCAAGTAACTCAAAATCTCTTCTGAGCTTTTGAAGCAAAGACCTCTTCACACGATCGTTTCCACCAAACTTCTTTTTCATTGACTCCCATATAATTTTAGACGTCCTCCTATCCAAGATCTGTTCAAACGTTACCCTATCAATGGATTGATAAAGGTAATGTTTTACCTTGTGATCACCGACCTTGGCGTTGTCAAGCAAAACTCTCTGCTCGGCTGTCAAGTCTGTTGTGTCCGACGCTTCCTCGTAACCCGATTCAATCGCACTCCATAACCCCTTGGCTCGGAAGAAATTCTCCATCACTTCGCTCCAGTGATCCCAATGGCCATCGAATTGTGGCAGCTTCATCTTGTCATCACCCATCTCTACGGTTTTGATCTTTCTTTGCAACGGAGCTCTGATACCACTTTGTAAAGTATAAAGCTCTGCAACTTAACTGAAAACTCTGATTTATTCAACGAAAGCATCTGGCTTTATATAGCCTACAACGTTAATAGATAACACCAAAACTTTAAATAAGATAAATCCTAATAATGCTTGAGCCTAAAGACTCGGAAGGATAACTACTAAAACAAAACCGATAACGACCAACTCAAACTTATCATCTCCTTTATTCTTGTACTCCAATTTGCTCCAACAACATCATTGTGTACATCATACATAGAAGTTATTTCCGATAAAATTTGTTCAACTTGTTAATATTCCGACACTACGAATTACATCTTTATATCTTACTCAATAATCAGATACTAAATATATTAATATAATTCCTCCAAAAGCTAAAGAGAAAGATGCATGGGCGGGCAAATGAGTGTGGAGATGCCAAGAGTTGTTTAATACGGAATTAGAACTAATTACAGATGTGGAGATTGGGGAATATATACGAAAGAACACGCATATTTTTGTTCTTTGTGATATATGAAGTTTTTAAAATGTGTTGTATGGAAACAAGAATACTACTTATTAAACTATAAATAAATAATCTGGTGGGCAGGATGCGTTACTGGTAATAATATTTGCTACTAATAATTAGAAAATCTTACGTTGTCTTTTCATGGCCCCTTCGGACATACATGTGTAGTAATGTCCTGAGATATTTTTAAGTATTTCAAAACATTTTTTAGTGTTACTTTTGTGATTTTAATTAGGATTCTTTACGGTTTGGTGATTTATCATAAATAAGTTATTTATCATATCAAAAGTTATATTTGCAAGTTTTTATTCTTAATTAGGATTCTTTACGGTTCTATGATTTTGTCATAATGACTTGAAAGTTTATTCTTAATGGGCCTGAAGTACGTGAAGTTCATGAATTATATAATTTGTACGTAGGGCCCATTTATAGACTACGATGGCCCATATCTGATGGGCTTAAAACTCTCGACATCGTCTAGAGGCTTTGACATCGTGTGTACAAGTCCAGTGTCCACTCCAACTGAACTGTATAATCGTCCGTTCGTTAAAACGTGAAGAACTCAAAATGGCGATCTCTTCAATGGCTACACCTCACCTGAAGCAGCCTTACGCATCTGCTTCTCCTCCCCCTCCTCCTCAGCAAAAAGGTTTATACTCTTTCTCAAAAATTAGTTTCGTTTTTTGTTGATTCCTTAACGTAATTGGCGAAGATTGTTTGTCGTGACGGTGTCATCAGGAAGAACTTGTAGATACACAGGTCAAGCAGTGGTAAAAAACTACTCTATGTTTAAGCTTTACATCGACTTGATTAGGTTTTTGATGTAATTTGATTAGTTTTTGGTTTACAGAGAGCTCTGCCTATACGTGTAATAACAGTGGGGAAAAAGAGATCAGAAGGTGTTCGACTCTTGGTCGATGAGTACAAGACCAAGCTTAAACCTTATTGCTCCTTTGAAGATTCTTTGGTTCGCTCCAATCCTCGTAATGCTCAGTACGTTTGCCTCAATTTTTAGGGATAAAACACAGTAATTAAGATGGCTTTGCTTTGAAGTCAAGAGTGTTTAACTCGTAGGGATGTTAGAGCTCAGGTTGAGGATGAACAAGTGGCTATGATGAAGCTTGTTGGGTCTGATGATTGGGTATTATTGCAAATCCTTTTGGAATGTGATGATATTAGTCAGTATGATTTGGGTCTGTCTGATTTTGAGATTTAGGTTGTGGTGCTTGATGAGAGAGGCCGTGACGTTGATTCTGAACAGATGGCTGAGTTACTATGGGATGCAGGAAATAGTGTAAGCTTAGGCTTTCCCTTTGTTCTTAGTCTTCTTGGAAAGTAATCAAATTGATTGTATGCAATGAATAATGTGACTTGTTGAGTTTGAAGTTATTCTGATCTTGAGGAAACCTTGTCTTTACGAATGGAAAGGTTTAAGAGGACTTGTTAAGAAGGAGAGTGTTTTGATTCTGTGGCGATCTCTGTTTTCAGGGAGCTTCGAGGATTTCGTTTTGTATAGGTGGATCTTATGGACATGGAAGAGAAATGAGGAAGCGAGCTAATGTGACCATTAGACTGTCCTCCATGGTCTTGAATCATCAGATAGCTCTTGTTGTACTTATGGAACAGCTTTACAGGTGACAACATCTGTCTCTGCGTTCCAACCATACTTTGAGATGATGTAATTCGTTTCTGTTTTCAGGGCATGGACTATTCTCAAGGGGCAAAATTACCATCATTGAGGGTGCACGTATCTTTTTTTTTTTTTGCGTTCTCCTAGAGAAACTACATTTCTAAATATAGCTTCTCCGCTGATAGTTGTATCAGAGATTGTTTATTGAACTTTGAATGATTGCAAGCCAATTTTACTTGCTTCTGATCCAGTTCATATTGTGGTCATTATTGAATGGGACTTCTGTTTTTGTTTGTTGCATCACTAATTTTTGGTTATATAAGGATTGAATGAATGAAGAAGCAACAGTGGCTATTCAACAAATGATCCTTCTCTGTAGATGTCCATCTAAAGGAAGGAGGAGAGACGAGACCCTTCCTTGATTAAGATTATCTTCCCTGCCTCTTGCAGTTCTAATGCCAAGAAAGAACGAAATGAAGAAATTGATTCCACTATTAAGGTAACCATTTGTGATTTATGATACATTATTCATTCTCCTTGCTGTCGATGTGTACATAGAAGAAGCAATCGTCTAAAGCAACTCTAATGCCCAACACAGATGACACTAGAGCTGAGACAAGATAGGAACCATATCAGGCCATGGCTTAGGCAATGCGACAAGCGGCTCAGCCTTAGACATTCCCACACCAAAAACAGGCCTCATGTCTATATCTCCTTCATCAACCTTCTCCCACTCAAAACACTGAATCAATGCTCCAACAACAAGCGCCACTGTCCTCATTCCAAATCCAGCTCCAGGACATGCTCTCCTCCCTACTCCAAATGGCAAGAACCTATAACCATCTCTATCTCCAAGAAACCCTTCAAATCTCTCAGGCTTGAAAACTTCCGCGTCTTCCCAAAGCTCACCGTCCCTATGAACAGCCCAGGCATTCACGAACAACGTCGTGTTTTCCGGGATCTCGTAGTTGCCTAAGTTGAATCTCTTTGATGAGCAGTGAGGAAGCAAGAGTGGAGCTACAGGGTATAGCCTGAGCGTCTCATAGATGACACACCGAAGATAAGGTAAGCTCGAGAGATCCGAGTCTTGTATAATCCCTTTATGCTTGACATTAGATCTGATTTCTTCTCTGAGCTTCTCAAGCTTATCAGGATGGTTCAGTAAAACCGACATTGTCCATTCCATTACCGACGGTGAAGTATCAGTTCCGGCGTTGAACATTAGCACAACGATTCCTTTGATGACATCATCTGAGTAGAACTCTGGTTCTGTTTCTTGAAGGCGTAAGAACTTCTCCACTACCGAACCTGAGGAATCAAATTTCCTCGTTCGGACGTCGTCAATGAGACGTTGAAGATACTCATCTCTCATCCTCTGCATCTCCATCACTCTCTTCTCAAGACCTTTGTACCCAATCCACCTCAACACTGGGAAGTAATCGCAGACGTTGATCGACATGCTCGAGAAAAACCTCGACTTAAAATCATCAAAGAACCTCTTCTCTGCTTCCGGATCGCTCTCTTCAACGCCACGACTCCCAGAGACTAACCTGAGCATGACGTGAGCAGTGAGGAGAGTGAAATGATACTTGAGATCCACTTTACGAGAGTCCATGGATGATCTGAAGAGGATAGAACAGAGATTGGATACTTCTTCGTTCCGGATAAAGGAGTTCTTCTGGAGACTTGAGGAAGAGAAAACCTCAAGGGTGGATAGACGGCGGAGAGTTCTCCAGAGATCTCCGTAAGGAGCTAGTCCGAAGTTCTTGTAGCCGTAGCTGAAATGATCAGAGGTGATGGTCCTGGGGCGGTTCGCGAGGGTATGGTCGTGGTTGGTGAAGCACTCTTCGATGTATTCTGGGGAAGAGAGGACCAGAACGGGACGGCATCCGAATTTGAGGAAGAGAACAGGGCCGTGGATTGAAGAGAGGAGATGTAGAGCTTGTGGTAAAGGATGTTTCTTGATGAGGTGAAGGTGGCCGATGATGGGAAGAGACCTAGGGCTTGGTGGTAACTTGGAGTTTTGACTCCAAAGGAATCTGAAGATGAAGATAGTAGCTGTAAGAGAGAAGAAGATGAACCAGAGATTTTCCATTTTTGGTGAAGGGAAGATTGACTTTTCCTTCTTTTTATAGAGTTATCAACAAAATAATTGACAATTATTAATGTTTAGCCACAATAAATTAAAATTGAATTACAACATGTTTTCAACGAGGTTGGTGGGAACTGAAGCCTCTTGATATATATATATTTTTTTATTACAAAGTGTTGGTGGTGAATGAAGCTTGTTTCAGAGAAGATAGTTTCAGAGAAGATAGTTTCAGAGGTTGCTTCAATGGAGGCTGAAGAGGAGGGGAGAGTTACTGGTAGATGCAGAGTTAAATAGTGGAAAGGAGGAGTCTCTCAAAGAAACAAAGGAAGAAATTGTAAATAGAGACTATGAGGAGGTGGAATACATGTTAGGACAAAACAGAGGAGTTAAGTATGGATTAACTTGAAAGTACCATTTCACATATATTGAACATCAAAATATATAATGGCAGTGATCATTAGAACCTCCTCACTATTCAACAAAAACACTAAGTCGAGGTTATAAAGAACATGTACCATCAACCGAAGAACCCAAAACACAAGACAGGCCCAAATATCCATAGCATCAAGGTAAGCCCATGTAAAAAAAGTCTATTACCTATAGTGTTGAGCAAGAAAGCTCTCTCGAATAGCTCAAAGACAGACTTGGGAGTCCACGAAGCCTCCCGCCAAAATCATCAGAGGAAGATTCTTGAGGAGAGTTAATGGAGATGTTGACTTGACTGATGAATCCAATGGAGAGAGAATGAGAAAAGAAGGCGGAGAGAAAGATTGTGAGGATGGCCACGTATTTATTTGTTGCTTCTGTCTCTGCATTCCAGTTATACTTTCTGTAATTGGTTTCTGCTTTCAGAGCATGGATTTTTCTCAAGAGTCAAAAACTACCATCATTGAGGGTACATAAATCTACATTTTTTGGTTCCAGTTTGCCGAGTGGCTTAATCTTTTTTTAGTACTTGTTATTTGTTTGTACTTGCAAATATAGAACTTTACGGTTTGATACTCAACTTGAATATGACGAATACTTGAAAAATTACACCAGATACAAGATAAGTAAAGAATATAAGGTAAGTCACAAGTATTTGCGTCCAACCCTACATCTAATGCTTAAAAGAAGGATAAAAAGTGAAGAAAATGATTCCATTACTAAGGTAACATATGATCATACATTCTCTTTATTGTCGATTATATAATATATAAAATGTAATCGTCTCAACCAACTCTATTGCCCAATACATATGACACTAGAGCTGAGACAAGATAGGAACCATATCAGGCCATGGCTTAGGCAATGCAACAAGAGGCTCAGCCTTTGCCATTGCCACACTAAACGCAGGCCTCATGTCTATATCTCCTTCATCAACCTTCTCCCACTCAAAACACTGAACCAATGCTCCAACAGCAAGAGCCACCGTCCTCATTCCAAATCCAGCTCCAGGACACGCTCTCCTCCCTACTCCAAACGGCAAGAACCTATAACCATCTCTATCTCCAACAAAACCTTCAAATCTCTCAGGCTTGAAAACATCAGCCTCTTCCCAAAGCTTACCGTCCCTATGAACAGCCCCAGCATTCACGAACAACGTCGTGTTCTTCGGAATCTCGTAGTTGCCTAAGTTGAATCTCTTTGATGAGCAGTGAGGAAGCAAGAGTGGACCTGAAGGGTATAGCCTAAGCGTCTCATTGATGACACACCGAAGATAAGGTAAACTCGAGAGATCAGATTCTTGTATAATCCCTTTGTGCTTCACGTTACATCTGATTTCTTCTCTGAGCTTCTCAAGCTTATCAGGATGGTTCAGTAAAGCCGACATCGCCCACTCCATTGCCATAGGTGAAGTATCAGTTCCGGCGTTGAACATTAGCACCACGAATGATTTAATGACATCGTCTGAGTAGAACTCTGGTTCTGTTTCTTGAAGGTGCAAGAACTTCTCTATTACCGAACCTGATGAATCAAATTTCTTCGTTCGGACATCATCAACGAGTCGTTGAAGATACTCATCTCTCATCCTCTGCATCTCTATCACTCTCTTCTCAATACCTTTGTACCCAATCCACCTCAACACCGGGAAGTAATCACAGATATTTATCGACATGCTCGAGTAAAACCTAGATTTGAAGTCATCCAAGAACCTCTGCTCTGATTCAGGATCCTTCTCTTCGACGCCGCGACTCCCAGAGACTAACCTGAGCATCACGTGAGCGGTGAAGCGAGAGAAATGATACTTGAGGTCCACGCTACAAGCGCCAAGTGATGATCTGAAGATGCTGGAACATAGATTGGTGACTTCTTCGTTACGGATGAAAGAGTTCTTTTGAAGACTTGAGGAAGAGAAGGCCTCGAGGGTGGAGATACGCCGGAGAATTCTCCAGGTGTCTCCGTAAGGAGCGAATCCGAAGTTGGTGTAGCCGTAGCTGAAGTGATCGGAGGTGATGGTCCTGGGGCGGTTCGCTAAGGTTTGGTCGTGTTTGGTGAAGCACTCTTCGATGGATTCTGGTGAAGAGAGGACCAGAACGGGACGGCATCCGAATTTGAGGAAGAGGACAGGGCCGTGGATTGAAGAGAGGAGATGGAGAGCTTGTGGTAATGGAATCTTCTTTATGAGGTGAAGATGGCCGATGATGGGAAGAGACCTAGGGCTTGGTGGTAACTTAGAGTTTTGATTGCAAAGGAGTCTGGCGATGATGAAGAAGAAGAGAGTAGATGTGAGGGAGAAGATGATGAAGCAGAGAGTTTCCATTTTTTTTTTTTTTTTTTTATTTGATGGTCATGCAGCAGTTTAAATACAAAAGGAGGAGGGAGACACGAGAAAGATCAGATTCACATAAATTTATCAGATACTCTCTTGACAAGTGACAATTGTTACCAAAAATAAGATAAAAGTTCTCTTTACATTTGTCCTTTTGTGAACATGAGAAACGTTTTACTCTTGAAGAGATAAACATACTCTCTTATATTTGTATTTATGATTGGTTCACCTCTTTTCTTTATTTAAATTTTAGATATTTAATTAAATTAATTTAAATTATTAATATTTTAAGAATTAGATATTTTATATGAGTATCTCACCATTAATGACGCCCCTTACATTGCTATATTCAATCATTATGATAATATATTCTTTTAAAATTGATGCTACAATATAATAAATTAAATTATTTTAGGAGGCATATTATATTGGTAAAAGAATATAAAACATTTAATTTTCTATAACTAAAAACAAATATTCAAGAGTTTCCATGAAAAATTGATATATTTTATCTTTTAGTTAAATATAGATGTTTTATCATAAATAAAATTTAAAACATTTAAGTAGTAAATCAATTTCTAAGTATAATTACTATTATAAATTTATTATTAACAATATATAAGTATTCATAAGCATAATTAATTTACTATCTAATAATAAGTTATTAGATAACTTAATATCTACTGATTTTATTAAATTATAAATTAATTTCAAATAATTATAGACAAGTGACATAAATTAATAAAGTTAAATATAATTTCATTTATTTTAAAATATAAACTAAATAATTAAATCATAATAACTACTTTCAGTAGTTTACAAAATTAAAATATTAAAATTATATCAATATATATTTGTCATTTCGTTGGGTCGACGAGCTATTTCCCCACGAAAACTATCATATAGCATCAGATACCCACCAAACTATGATCTAGTGTCAAATCTTCATGATTTATAAGTTATAAACTTATTTCTTCATGAATTAATAATTTTTAATGTATTTCTCCCCGAACCAATACTTCAAAACTTAATTACCCATAGACCGTGGTTTTAATTGGTTTATTATCAACCAAATAGTTTAATCGGCTAAACAAACTAAAATACATTTTAAACTATTTTATGTAAGACTATTGTTTCTTTTTTGTTAAAATTTCAAATATATATATTTTTGAACTTCAAAAAATGTTTCCCTAAATTTTTTACTTATTTGCATTTTTAAAATTTAAAATATATGTTTTGTTGAATTTTGACAAAAAATCAATTTTTATCAATAACATGAAAAGTTATAAAATTATGAATATTTTATGTAAAAATTATTTCTGGTAAAATTCAACAAAACTAGATTTGACATAAATTTCTTTATTCAGAATTTGATTTTTTTCTTTCACATTTCAAAAAAAAAAATTTTACAAGCTTATTTGTTCATTGTAATTTTATAAACTTATAAAAATGAAATCTTGATGTAATTTTTTCTTTTAATTTCAGAAACACACAAAAATATATATCTAAATTTTCTTATGTTAAAAAATATCTATATTTGAAATTTCAACAAGAAGATAAATCATATTCTATATTAAAAATTATTTAAATGAATTTTGGTTTGGTTTAATCGGTTTAAAACTGTTTGGTTAATAATAAACAATTAAAATCATGGTTTATGGAGTAATTAAGTTTTGAAGTATCGGTTCAGGGAGAAATACATTCAAAATTATTAATTCGTGGAGATTTGACACTAGGTCATAATTTGGTGGGGATCTGATGCTATACGATAGTTCTCGTGGGGAAATAGCTCGTCGAACCTATTAAATTTATTTAATATTGATTATCTAGCCATATAGTGGATCTTTAATGATTGATGTTTAATGATTATAATTTCTGCGTGTTATTTTATAAAATGTAAAATATTAATCATAGACAAATTGAACTGATATAGTAAGTCTTTGATATTATAGGAATCAGTAAAATAAAATCTAATTGCTACGAATATACCATAATTTTATTTTAGTTTAAATTGAATACAATTAAAACCACTATAAGATGGATTAAATAAATACATTAGTATAATTGTACATGTATTATGTACATAAATTTAAATGTTTTCAAACTTTATAAAGACATATATTACGTACAAAATTGTAATCTTTGTTAGATAATATTTTGTAAATAAAAAATTATCTAACGCGGATCAAACTATTGTTTTTTTTTATAAAGTTTTTTTCTTATAAAGTGTTGGTGGTGAAGCTGTCAATACCATTTAATAAACTTAGAAACACTTGGGACTGAATACAAAATAAAGTTATTATTAATAATATATATTCAACATCAAATTGCCATTATTTTACACATCAAATTGCCATTTAACAACAATTAACTTGGAACACTTGGGACTGAACACAACAAAGTTTATTAGCAATCACATATATTCAACATCAGTTTAAATATACAATCAAGGAGAGTAGTGATCATCAGAGCCTCTATGGCAATCCACTTTACCCTTCTCCTTATTACTCAACAGAAACACAAAGTCGAGGTTATAAAGAACAGGAACCATCCGACGATGGTAGAGAAAGGTTGAGTTCGAACCTTATACCACAAGTAGATGTGGTAACAAAGCATCATAAGTAGAGCACATGGAACAAGAACTGCATCTAAGTACCATTTCTCCCACTCCATTTGCTCTCTCTCTCTCCTTTTCTATGTAATAATACTCTCTTTCTTTCTTGCTATTTTTTTGCCTTCAAAACTCTTAGAATCTTGTTTTGTTTTTTGTGGTGCTACTTCCCATATTTATAATGAAAATCCAATGTTAATTAACACACTTATTCCACAATTTGCCCCTTACAATTACAAGGGCCACGATGCCCCTTTGATTTCCCAATTTCATATTAACTTAAATGTTATTGCTTTTTTTCTTTAAAATTTCTCTTTGCGACTTCTGAGTTTTCACTTTTGTACCCCACTTTGTGAGCTAATTTGGAATTCAAGTTTCACCCCCCATATTAATTAATTTGGCTACTAATAAACATGTGGCCGTACTTAAATTAAGGTCCCATTTGTCCTCTTTTTAGGCCTCTTTTCTTCATTACATGTTCATTCACACATATATCATATACGCGTAAACATATAAAGGATATACGATAACCTAACGTATCTTCATGTCACTAATGTAGGTCGCAACACACAAGATGTTCCGGTCCTATGTACACACGATATACGTTAACCTAACGTATCTCCATGTCACTAATGTACGTCTCTCTAAAACAAAAGCCATTTTGCATTACTTGCTGCAGATTCTACATTTTATCCGGAAACTCTATATATTTCATTACGAAAAGTTCAAACAAATATATTCTCAATATTTTTTTTGTAACTCTTGGCCACTATGGCACTCGAGAATTGATTTGAATACAAGATCTCTCAATCGACTGTGGAATAGGTGCACTACATTTGTTTTTAAATGACAGAACAGATAAAAAGGGAATGAATAATCGAAAGTAACTTGTACAGTTTTTTCGGAATATGAGTCAGACCCAATTGGCCTAATGGTTGATTTATCTCTTATCAAAGTTTAAAATCCTTTTATCCCCCATGTTTTCTATTCGACTTCTTTTAACGTTTTGTTCACACCAATTTTTAATAAATGTATATCACGGGGTACATAGCATATTATTACATATTTATTTGTTCTATACATAGAGATGGAGTAACATGCATATTATGTATAATAAACTATTTGCATGCTCATGTTTTCAAAAAAACTATGTGCATGTTCATACCAAGGAACGGTATAGTTATAGATTTTTCCTTGGAGTAACTGATAAAAATCATTACACGCAACGAAATGGAAGTTGAGAGATATGGACAAGCGGCATGAGTATCAGGTTAGCATTTAAAGGTTAATAATCTTAGGGAATGTTAGAGCAGCACTACTCAACTACTAACAAACCCTTAATTTAAAGTATTAATTTTTTGAATAAGGATAGACCACGTAGTTTTAATCGTAAATAGCAACATGTCGTAATTTGATCCTCTAGAGTTTGATTTCAAAGCTATGTAAGCAGTTTACTGAATCCATTCAATTTAATTTTTTGTCTGGTGCTTTATTTGAAAATAGTTTTTTTTTCTGAAACTTTGAAAATGGATTTTGCAATCAAGTTATTAATTTTAGTCATCCAATCAAAGTGAATCTAAAACATAGTGGTAAGACAAAAATACTATAGTTTAATTTCCTATTTATGTAAAGAAATAAAACATGCTGACAAACTCCTAACTAAAATGATTTTATTTTCTGCGGATAATTAAGATTATCAATTATATCATATACGTGACCCCAAAACACGGAATATTCTAATAAATGTAGGATCTTTTTGATAAATTTAATTATAAGTATTACATGGAGTACAACAAAAGTAGTTTAAAAAGCATTATTAGATTTGTGGTTAATGGTTATAACGACATATCTTATATAGAGCTACAAAATAAATTATATTAAAATTAGTTGTTGTAACTTGTTTTATGTTTTTTGTAATACTTTTAAAAAGAGAAAAAAAAGGCATAAACCAACAAAAACATGTAGAAACATGGTCTATGAAGTATAAACCCGCAATTTAGGGTATAGTACAGAGAAAAGGAAAGAGAGTGAATGGTAGCTGCGTTGCGAACCAATAACTATCAGTATCATTATGGAAAAGAAATCTATAGAGGTCGAGAAAGGGAAGCAAGCACTCACACGTCCTAATTTTTACATGATTACTTTAATTATGATTAGTAGTAAACTTAATAAACAGCTTATATTTTAGAAATGTGAGGTCCGCTTTTCGACCGTATTTTAAATGTATAAATTTAGAGAACCAAACATAACCGCACGAAGCTCTAGTGCTCTAACCTAACCAAAATTTTTAATTTAAGTGTTAGGTGCGCCGTGGGCGTTACTTTTGGTTCGCCGTTCATTTAATAGTTTATCTAGAATTATATTGCATACATATATGATTGCTCATCTCTTCTGCCTACATGCTTGGTATTTTTTTAAAAGAACCTAAATTTTAATCTGCACTTTAAAAACGGTAGAATATTTATAACAAAATCTTATTTAATAAAATTAAAATTAAAACTAAAATTAAAATGTTTTGGTGTATACGATAATATTATATAATTTATTGTTTTATCTTTATATTAAATATAATTTTTATATAAAATAATATTTATTTTACTTTATGTAAAAATGTAATATAAATGTTCATAAAAAAGTTTATAAATCTCTGTATTTTATTTTTTAAAATGCTAATATATAAAAAAATTATTATCTACAAGTTTTTAATGTCAAATTATTTATTTTAACATTTTATTGATATACATTTTAATATATATATATATATATATCTCTATATATATATATATATTTATTTATTTACATGAATGTGTTTTATCTATATTGAGAATACAAATAGACTAAGTTGTTATTAATTTTCTTTTATATTAAATGAAAATATTTTTAGCATTTAAGCTTACAAAGAATTGAGTTTTTATAAATTATTTTAGGATTTCAGTGGATTTTCATTTAATCAAATAATTTTTATTAAGATTAATGAGAAAATTCTAAAAGATGAAATTTAATATTTTATATTATTTAGATACAAGTTCAATTTAGAAATATAATTAGTAGTATAATATTGTTTTACATATTAACTTTGATGAATTCCTTGTTTTTTAATTAATTACTAATGACATTTATGTAAGTAATAATCTATATATATAAAGAAAGTTCTCTCCCTCCTGGTGCTGCCACCTCATCAAATACTGCAAGGAGAGTGTGACACCTGGCACTTCTATAACCAAGTTTTGTTGTGTTTAGTAACGATTGAATGTGGGCCTTTGAATTAACGTTAATGTGGGCCTTTGAATTAACGTCACCGATTGAGCAGGTTATTATCCACGATAGCTAGGTTTAGTTGTCTTCTTCGAGATGGCTTCGTCATCTGGAGTTCTTCGTGAGGCTAATCCATGGCCATTAAGAACCATCTTGAGGCTGTATGAGAAGTATCTGGATGAGAAATCATTGAGTAGATATTCGGTCGTGTCGTTTCGTCCTACAATCTTCCCTCCAAACTGTTACAGATTCATTGATTGATCGACATTAAAAACCATCTTTCTTCATTCGATGCATCTTTCCTCTCTTTAAAACGGTGAATCTCTTAATATAAAAAGGTATGCATTCATCCCGTAATCATCATCTTTTTATTGCTCAAAGCACAAAAACTTTCTTTGAGCAGAATTGCTAAGCCTCATCTCTTTTCTTTGCTGACTTGAAAGCCAGTGCTGTAACACCACAGTTGAAATCGGGCAACTCAGATTTTTTGAAAAGAGGTGGCGAGCTTATGGGCTTCGATACCTTTCTCCTTGATGCAAGGTAGCTCTGGAGATTTTAAAAACAAACCTTTCCCTTTTCTTTTAATATTTACAAGTGACGATAGAGCTAATCATATATTGATGATTTATTAGTTACGAATCTGATAAAACTTTCCCTTCCCTTCCACAACTCTGATTGAAAGGGCTTTATGCTGCATATTTCTATTTGAATTCTATTATTTGAAAGATCTACATGTTGCTTATCTATTTCTTTATCGATTATGTTTGGTTCCAGTCAAAAAAAACCTTACTCCTTGGATTATGAGAGTATGAAATCAGAATTCTGTGTTTGTGGGAATCTGATCAACCATGTGCTAGGTGGAATCAATTATATTGTTTCCTCGATCATTGTGTCTGATGAACTCAAGCCGTGACCTTTTGTTCTTGAAGGCATACAAAGTATCGACTATTCGTTGTGTCTTCTCATGAAATGCTCCAGATGATGATGTAGACATGTGAAACTAGTCAAATGTAAGCTACATCTGGTATTTGGCCCTATCTGTTTCCTTCATCATTTGTTTTTATAGTGAAGCAAACCCTAGCTTTGATCAGTTCGTTTTTTGAACTCAGGTTCCAACTAATCATTAGATGCTCCAAAACCATTTGATGTTGAGAGGAGGGTGACATGGAAACAGTCTCTTAAATTGACAAAAGTCATTGTTACAACAGATGGCTCCGTTGATCATGGTTGGTTTTACAAGAAAAATATCAACGATACAAATCTTTTAAGTTGCAATAAAGTGGGCTTTATTTAACTGCAAATTCTTGCTTCAAACTGCATAGAGTCTCTGATGCAAAAATTATACATTGAATTCAAATTACATCTGATTTTTTGGGGGAAGATTTTAATGAGTTTTCCTAATGAGTTTGAACATATTAAACTCTTCTTCAGGTGGCTATATCACAAATGAATGGACAATAATATTAATCCTGAACTTATGTCTTTAAACGCCGAAGAGATGAGGATAAAATTGTCTCGAGGATGGATCACAAAGGCAAGAGAAATATGACCGCATGTCGATTGTCAACACAATTTGCAGAGTAGAATTGACAAGGTTCATTAGGTTTTTTTGGAATCTTTGAAGAAATTCTGTTTATTGTATCTATGACTGAGCCTTTTAATAAACAAGTCGATTTGGCCTCAGGTTTGGAAGATCAACATGGGGATTTTCCCCTGAGATGAGTTGTTTACAAGGTTCAAGACTCTGAGTCTGGTCAAACTTGAAAGAGAGGCTGGGGTGCTTCCCTTGAGTTCATTGTTAGAAATATTAAGAACCTTCGGATTCATTAACTCCGAGAAAATCGCTGGTGATGGACCATGGAAGTGGTTAGTTTAACAAATAAGCTGGCTTTTGTTTCTTTTTATAACAAATAATTCTTTAGCTGCAGAATTTTTGCAGATCATAAATGTGTTTATACATTATGAAACTGGAGGAGAAATGTATGACGAAAAAGTACAACTGAAGTCAATAAATAAACATATAAAAAGAAAAAAATCCATGTTTTCCGAATTGAGAAGAATCGACTTACGTTAAATATCAACTTTATTTATTATCAAAGTAAAGGTAAAAAGTTATTGAGAACAAAATAAAACAATTATACTTTCGTGAATATATTAGTGTAAACTAACTAAATGATTTCTAATAAAAATAATATAATAAATAGTAAAAATTGTAGTAGAAAATTGTAAAAATTAATGTTATTTTAGTTGAGAAAAGATTAAATATTTTTGTCACAAATTTCACCTAAATATTATATATAAGTAAATAATTTAAGTAAAATCAGAATATTAATCAATACAATAAAATATTTTAATTTAATGATAATATATAGTAATTTATTAATATGTGACAAACCATTTATATTAAATAAATTTAATGTCAAAATCATATTTTAAAAATTAATTAATATCATTTTGTTTTGCATATCATAATTATTTATTTGGATAACATGGGTATAATATTGGACATTAAATATAATAACATATACAAAATTCAAACAAACATTTATCTTTATGACTAATAAAATTAGTAGGTTTTAAAGTTGCATAACTAATTTAAAATTGTTTAGTTTGATGCATTATCCAATTTTTATGTTAAATTTAGATAACTATAGTTATAAGAAATTTGCTTAATATTAAAGTCAAAATAGAACAACTATCGAAAATAAAATAACACATTTACATTTTCGTGAATTGTTTTAATAGTTAAACAATTATATGATTTATAAAAGGACGATAACAAAATAGTGAAGTTAATGTAACTTATTATTGAAAGTAAAATAAATCATTAAGATATGTGAACATAAGATCTAAAGTTATTATATCTAAATAATTGTGAGAAATAAAATTCATTACTTACTAACTTAAAAATCTTAAATGTAATTTAATACTGATAAGAAAAAAAATATACCTCAAGAGTTCAACAAGAGACGCAATATTAAATAAAATAACAAAAAACAAAGAAGGGAAGAAGTGCAACTAAATGACTTATACAAAATAAAAAAAATTAGAAAATGTACACCGACATAATACAAATAGAACATAACTTATTCAAAAATCACAATAAATGTATTAAAAAACTTAGTCAATTGAGGGAAAATTAAGAACTTGACCAATTTTACAACAAAAAAATTCAACTAAAAAGATAAGAAAATAAGAAAAATAACAAAAAAATAATGATCAACTCATAATAGAACCAAACCCTTTAAAACTAAAACACAAATTTAAACATTTTTTAGATTGTCACATGGATTCCACGTCAAAAGTCTTCCTGACAACGCGACACGTGTCCTAAACATTAAAACACTGCGATTTATTAATATGGCAGTATAACAACATGTAACTTATATAATATAATAGTAATATATATAATTTTTATTTATGATATTCATATTTTAAAATGTTAATTTACTGCAATTTTATATTTTGTTTTAAGTTTGAAATTCTTTTTTTACTTTTATCAAACTAAGTAAAACATTTTTTGGTGACAAATATTTGTGCTAATTATTTATTTATTTAAAAATATTATGAATTTATTAATTTTTAATTCCATGAACTTTATATTTGATATTAACTTTATATATAGCAGAAGAAAACATAAAACATATTTTACTTAGAAGTTGTAATATAATTTTTTTTATGTTTTAGTAAAACTGATATCTAATTCATAAATACTACAAAAACTAAATATATTTATTATTTTTTGGTATTAACTTAATAGATCGAATACCAGCGGTATATACACCAAACCAAATCAAAATTATATATATTTTTATTATGGTTGCTATTTTTATATATCAAAATATCTAAAATTCAAAATCCGGATTGAACGCTCTCGAACAAACTACCACAACTATAACATATCGTAAGATTGTTAAAATCCTCACTATATCGGTACTATAGATTTAAGACTTGAAGTATGTGGTTTACTACAAGTAATACTCACAGCCACCGACCAAAAAATCTACAGATACATACACAACTTATTTTTTCCAGGTAAAAAAGCCTCAAAAACATGATTCACAGACCCAGTTTAATAACACTTACAAGAAAAGTTGAACCCACATTTTAAACAAACCGAGGAATATACATCCATCACTAGAAGAACTTTGATAGCGTCCAACTACGTCTCGCTTCAACCACAATTCTTTAAACATACAATACACATCTCTTATGCAAATGTAATCAAACACCACCACAATCATCTTTAAACTAATAAACCTTAGATCATAAGTAAATATATCCGCCCGCTGAGGCGGCCGACCCTAGCATTACATATAGTTATGTTAATGCATAGTAATGTTCGAGTTTATAAGATAATATATATCATACTACATATCTTACTACACAATAATTAAACAGAATTACTTATTTATTTATAAATGATTTACTAGAATATTTACATCTTTTCATTAGTTTAAGTCAGCATATTTTCACAACACATTACATACATAATATATATTACACAAATATAAATAAAGCAATCTCTTACTAAATAGTTTTATTTAAGTTGTTGTCAACAAGCTTAACCATAATCAAAATAAGATTAACAATATATTTCTTATTTATTCTTTTTAATATATATAACACTTTCTTTATAATAAATTAATCTCCACATTTCAACTCATACATTCTATAAGTCTTAGTATATATTACGAAATAGTCCATAATGGCTATAATTTATTTCATTTTCCTGAGATAATATCTATAATATCTCTACTGAAATAATATAGCGAGACAGTGTACAATAATAATAATCGCTCTATACAATAGAACTATAATATGTATGTATTTACAAATATATCTACCTTAATACAGGAATATTAATAAACAATGTTAAAAGTAATATACATCACACGTTCATAC
>CAJHQP010002160.1:0-92268 GCA_905132765.1 Moricandia arvensis
GTAAACGTAGCTCTTCTTCTGGTAGGTTTTCTCTGCCGGAGCATGTTGTCGAGGTTCTGCCCATGTTTCAGACGTTTTAGTCATTGAGGTCCCTCCTTGCTTCGTCGCGTTCGGATTGCTTATTATTGCCTTAGTATCCTCCTCCATGCGGATGAAGTTATGGGACCAGGCAATGGCGTCGACCAAGGATTTTGTTGGGCTCCTGTATAGATCATCACGGAACTTTGAACGCACGTAACGGGTGTTCATGAGGGCGTTCACGGCGATTTCGTCAGAGACTTTCACTTTCGCCACGATTTCTTTAAACTTCTCCATGAAGGTATGGAGGCTCTGTCCTGGCGACTGAGAGAGATGCCAGAGGTCGGATATTGTGGCTTCTTCCCGGGAGAACATGATATAATTTTTCAGGAAGGCATACGACAGGTCATGGAAACTGTTGATCGAGTTCTGTGGCAAGCTAGTGAACCAGTTGAGTGCCACGCCTTTGAGAATTTCGATGAAAAGTTGGCAGAAACCTGCGTCTCGCTCCTCTGGAGTAAAGTTTGGGATCTGCATCGCTACGTTGAAAGATGTAATATGAGCGGTCGGATCCGAGAGACCGTCATATGTTGGCAAGAAAAGCTTCTCCATTGGTCGGATCCGTACATTGGAGACCTTCTTAGTAAATGGTGTTCGGATGGTCTCTGCGAGGACACTCTCAATGAGTGGAGCAGAGGTCGTGATGCCGTGATTTTTTGCGTTGATGTCTAGGAGTGTTTGCTTGAGAACGGCTATCTCCTGGATGGTCTGCAGGTCTGATGCGTTACAGGTGTTATATCGCTCTCCGGCGACACGAGGCTGTCCTCCAATCACTCAAACTTGCGGCCCAACGACCTGACCGGTCGGGTTGACTGTCTCGTTGGTTCTGTACACCAGCTGTCGTCGGACGGTGTCTGGCAGCTGTTGCGGCGAGAGGCGTAAGGATGGATTCTATGGCATTAAGTTGCTCGGTCTTTGCTTTCTGGGATTCGTCTTGCCGAGCAAAGCGCTCCATGATAGTGTCAATGAGGGCCGGAGCGGGTGGTGAGGCGGTAGCCGGAGTGGGTGCTACCGCGTCAGCTTCCTCGCTAGAAGTCGAGTCGTTACTTGGACTCATAGATTTGTTGACGCTACTTAATTCTAGCCGCCTTGTTAGTGACTTCAATTTCGGATCCCCCTCTTGTTGCCTTCCCTCACCCTTTTATGCTAATGCTCTGTTCGCCCTAGCGAGCTGGTCGCGTATCTGGAGGGAATTTTGCTTGATGGGCCTTGGTCTGCCCACGAAGGCGGATCCTGCAGTAAATTGTTGTTAACTCGACTAATCGCGGAGATTACCCGAGTTAAGCTAATCTGATCGCCAATCAGCTGAGATTTCAACTCACTGGGTTTGTCTCTAAACGGGCTGAGCCTATTATTCAACGGGTCTTGTAAGAGGGAGTAATCCACCTCCTACAATGACATAATAAAATGATGAGAGTTAAGAATCCAAAGAAATGTTACTGACTCTCATAGAAAATAATGTTACAATGCATAAAATTATATTTTACAGAGTAGAATATCGTACTATGGTGTCTTCCTTTCCTGATGGAAGCTGAACTCTTGGATTTTTCTGGGCGATTTAAAGTCTGAGCAGCTCTCTCATCTCCTCAGAAAGTTCCCAAGCTTCAATGCATTATCTAATCAGATTTTACGCCTATTGCCATCCTTTAACCTCTAGAGTTTTGAACATGTGAATGCTTCTCGTAATATGTGGAGTCGGCAATGGCGTTGAGTGTGACCAGAGAACAAAGATATCAGGCATACATTGTATGTGATGGTCATATTTGTAAGCGCAAGAGTAGTGCAATACAAAACCTAGAACACACAGTAATGCACGAGTTATCTTTCCAAGAAAATATGACTAGATAAATCCTTTTAAAAGCACATACAAGTTCTTTTGAAAAGCAATTCTCAACCAAGCTCAAGAACAACTTGACTCGTTGACTAGCCTAATCAATTCAAGACTTACCACAGTAGTTGAATTGCTTATAACTCTTAGAACGTTTTGTCTCACCTTACTCGGACTCACAAAACTCTATCTAGTTAAAAGATCACCCAGTGTGTTAGCCGACTACAACCCATTCGACTCTCTCTTTATACCTAGAGAGAAAATCCTAAAACTACCCAATGGAAACTTTCCATTTTCTGTTTCAGCGAATAAGACAACCTTCTTCTTTTCTTCATCGGTTGCTTATTCTCCACTTCCTTTCCTTAAAGCCCACACCTTGATAAATATCTTCACATCTTCATTAAAGGCTCCTTCCTTTTCTTGCTCAGCTCTTGACTCCGCATTTCACCTAGTAGTTCATGTCGTACTTTATGAAGTACTTCAGCTTCGTCTGCACCATGCATCTTCAATCTCCCCCTTTTTAATCTGTGCGTTTCACAAGTACCTGAGATGAAGTCAAACAACCACACACAGACAAACACAACTTGGAAGTACAATTCATGAAGGCAAAACGTACTTAGATTTCCTAAATTAGGGGGTTCAAATACTTAATACATTTTCAAGAGAAAATAACACACATAAGTACTCCCCCATAATCTACGAACTGTCTTAAACAGAAATCAAATCCAGTTGCAGCAAGTGGTGCAATTGGTAAGTACAATGCACACAGAAACAAAAGTGAAACGACAACATTGCTCCCCCACAATCATTGCCTTCATCTCAATGTTCTCCCCCTGCTTGTGAGCACACAGGCTAAAAACCAATCGCAAATTAAGAACAAAGAGGTAAAGAGAGAAGTTATCTAACCAGACACAGCACGAGAAAGGTCGGCCACAATATCGGTCGGAGCTTGCAACGCCTTGGCCGTGTCCTGAAGTGCCTCTTAAAGCTCTGCCTGAGTCATCAACCCTTGAGGAACAATGATCGTGCCCAGCTCAACTGTAGAAACCCTGCGAGGACCAGTCTTGCCACTTGATGCTGGAGGTGTTGGAGCAGGAGGAGGACATGCTGAACGCGTGGTTGAAGCAGGAGGTGGTGCCGATTTTCCTTTACCCTTTGTCTTAGCCTTGAGTAGCTCATAGTTTTCTCCAACTCTCTTGTCCTTCTTATACGCCACATGAAATATTGCCTTCTCACCACTATTTGGCTGAAGAGAGTGTTGCTTCTGGAGAATCCCCATGATGAGGCGAGGGAAAATCAGACACCGTAAGTCATTGCGCTTAATCACACCCAGGTTCATGATCTGCTTGAAGATCAAGTTCCCAAAATCAACCTTCACACCGTGCGCCATCTTGTAGATCAGCTTGGCACTGTCAACTGAGACATGTGTCCTGTGTGTGGAGGTAATCCAGTTATGAGCAGCAATGATCATGAGAGCACCATAGCGTGGAGAGATCAGTGGTGGTCAGGTTGTGCCATGTCTTCTTCGTCTTCTCGGTCAAGAACTCAGCTAGTTCAGTGACTGTTACAGCATCCGCAGCCTCTTCCTCCAACGCCTCTTCTTCAGACAACTCAGATAGGCCGAAGTACTCATTGATAACTGAGGGAGAAAACTGATATACCTTTCCCCTAACCTTCACTTCAACCTCACCAACATCATCTTCCAACTTAACCTCCGGAAGACCCGCATAGAACTCAGTCACCACCTGTTCCACATAGCTCACAAGAGCTGTCACAGTCAAGACCATACCCCCTTTCTTGATAATATCAACATAGCCCCACTGATCCGGTTCCTCAACATCTACACTACATTCAGGCAGAAAGCTACGGCCTACAAACTGATTGTACCTCTGTTTGTTAGCTGGTGGAGTTGTTGAAGAACTCTGACCTCCCTTCTTTCGTGACTTCACTCGATCTGAAACAGAGGTCTCTCTCGCCAGAGTAGGAGATTTTACTGCATCCTCTGGTTGCAGAATCTGAGATTGAGACGGAGCACTTGCTTCTCCGGTCTTACCCTTCTTGGATGCTGGAAGACCCAACCTTTCCAAGATCCTCTTCTGCCTTGTCTTAGCCGGTGAGGTACCTTCAGATGTAGAACTTATCTCCACCGCTTCCTTGGCCTTCTTGGCAACTGCCAAGGCTAGATCTGCTTCCTCAAGAGATTCTTCGTCCTTCTCCTCTTTCTCCCTTTGTTCCTCTGTTTCCTCCTCAGATCCAGAAGCGGTTTGCTTCTCTTCTGGCTCAGATGCAGTTGGAGAATCTGGGGACTTTGTTGCAGCGTCTTCTGGACCATTCGCTGTCTCAGGTACTGTAGATGTCTCGAGATTCACATCCACTCGTTGTGATGTGCCCTGATGTTCATCGCTCTCCTCCGACTGAGCCTTCTCATTTGCGGTGTTAAACGACTCGAGCTCCTCGGTGACCTCAGGAAGAGCTGTTGCGGTTGTTGGATTGTTGAGAGGAGGAGATGGTTCAGGTTCTCCGTCAGCAAGATGCGGCCGATTTAGCTCAGACGCGACATGCACTGATGGATTTGCTGAGGAAGATGCTGCAGCCGACTTCTTAGATTTCTTCATCTTCGAAATGAGACAAGATCAGTTTTTGATTTGGAAGTGGAGAGGTGGAATCTCTTGAAGTATAAAGAACCGTTTAGGGTTTTGCCCACTATCTCCACTAAGAGGAAAACTAAACCAACTTATCCGAAATTGCACATCTGGTCCCTGTACTGGTACACTTCTCTTTATTAAACCTGCACCTTTAATTTCTCTCATCCAAACCCATTAGACTTAAGCAACCACATTCTCGAATCATAATGTATCATTAGACTCTCAGTATAGCAATTAAACACATGTCACAGATCACAATTGGCCTTAGTCTAAATGAGTTTTAGAAAACAAGATCGATTTTGTACCTTTTAGAACATGTTGTGCCTGATCTGATTCAGACTATCAATCCTTGTGGGTTTTTCACTTCCTTATTCAACGTGTGTGAGTGCTCCCCATTCTTTCTTTTCTTTTCTTTGTATTTTTTTATTGTTTCCTTTTCTCTTTTGAACTTTTTCACCCTTCTTGTGAGATGATGATGTTGCTTTTTAAGGGTATTATGATCATCCACACACATGAAAATTTTTACCTCTCAGCAGGATCAACGGTACAACATGTAGCTCTTTTCCACAGCGTTCTCAAGTGCCAAACATAATCTGAATCATATGTACCTCCTGAACTAGCACATGTATCAAACCCTGCATCACTTGACTCAACAATCAAGGTTACATACCCCAATGGCATTTCTTAGCGTGACAAATCGATTAAGATCAAGGGGTTTAGTAAAAATGTCAGCCAACTGTAAATCAGTAACAACATGCTCAATTACTACCTGATTGTCTTCAACCAATTCTCTGATGAAATGGTGTCGTATGTCAATGTGCTTTTTCCTCGAGTGCTGGACTGGATTCCTTGAGATATCAATTGCACTTTTGTTGTCACAGTGTACCAGAAAGGGTCTAGACGTCATTCCGTAGTCAGCTGGCATCTGCTTCATCCAAATAAGTTGTGTGCAACAGCTTCCCATGTCAATGTACTCGGCCTCTGCAGTAGATAGTGACACAAAATTCTGCTTCTTGCTCATCCATGATATGAGATTGTGACCCAAGAAGAGACAGCCTCCACTGGTACTCTTCCTGTCATCAGCACATCCTGCCCAATCAGCATCGCAATATCCCACCAGATTCTTGTTGGAATTCTTGGCGAATTGTATTCCAAGGTTTTCAGTTCCCTTGACATACTTGATGATCCGCTTGACTGCATTCAAGTGAGACACCTTGGGTTTGGCTTGGTATCTCGCACATACTCCCACGCTGAAGGAGAGATTTGGTCTACTGGTTGTAAGATATAGTAGACTTCCAATCATCCCTATGTACAAGGTTGGATCAACATCCTCACCAGCCTCATCTCTTGCAAGTTTCACTGAAGTACTCATTGGAGTGCATGCAACTCTGCTGTTCTCAAATCTAAACCTCTTAACAAGATTGCTGGCATAAGCACTCTGTGAGATGAACACTCCTCTCTTGGACTGAGTTACTTGAAGCCCCAAGAAGTACTTGAGCTCTCCACACATGCTCATCTCGAATTCATCAGTCATATTCTTCACAAACTCATCCACCATTGGCTGTGAAGTACTTCCGAAGATAATGTCATCCACGTAGATCTGAACAATGATAATGTTCTTATTTTTCTCCATGAAGAACATGGTCTTGTCTACACTTCCTCTAATGTAACCTCCTTCTACTAACATCCTCACCAGCCTCATCTCTTGCAAGTTTCACTGAAGTACTCATTGGAGTGCGTGCGACTTTGCTGTTCTGAAGTCCAAACCTCTTAACAAGATTGTTGGCATAAGCACTCTGTGAGATGAACACTCCTCTCTCGGACTGAGTTACTTAAAGCCCCAAGAAGTACTTGAGCTCTCCACACATGCTCATCTCGAATTCATCAGTCATATTCTTCAAAACTCATCCACAATTGGCTGTGAAGTACTTCCGAAGATAATGTCATCCATGTAGATCTGAACAATGATAATGTTCTTATCTTTCTCCATGAAGAACAAGGTCTTGTCTTCACTTCCTCTAATGTAACCTCCTTCTACTAGAAATCTGGTAAGACGCTTATACCATGCTCGAGGTGCCTGCTTAAGACCATACAATGCTTTTTTCAGCTTGTATACGTGTCGTGGATGGGTGTGATCTTCGAACCCCTTTGGTTGCTCCACATAGACCTCTTCTTGCAGGATTCCATTCAGGAACGCACTCTTCACATCCATCTGATACACCTTGAAGTTCAGGATGCATGCCATTCCTAAGAATAACCTGATGGACTCAAGGCGATCTATTGGTGCAAACGTTTCTTCAAAGTCTACCCCTTCAACTTGTGACTACCCTTGTGCCACCAAACGTGCCTTATTACGAACCACTTCTCCATTCTCATCAGTCTTGTTCTTGAAAATCCATTTAGTTCCCACGACATTTACTCCTTCTGGTCTGGGCACAAGTTCCCACACATCATTCCTTGAGAACTGCTCCAGTTCCTCCTCCACTGACACAATCCAGTATTCATCACGTAGTGCTTCATTGTGTGTCTTAGGTTCAATGGCAGATACAAAGCAGACGAACTGGACCATCTCTCTGAAGTTTAACACCTTGCCGCGAGTCTTTCGTCCCTCATCTAACCCTCCAATCACATCGTCAAGAGAATGATAACGATGTACTTGCTGATGTACTTCAGTTGACGTAGCACCTTCTTGTTCAGTGGTCTCAGTTACTTCTTCTCTTGTTTTGATCTCTGGTGTCTCTGTCTCCTCATCAGATTCATGATCCTCCCAACTGATCATAGACAAGTCATCAACCACCACGTTCACTGACTCCATAACCGTGG
This sequence comes from Moricandia arvensis, assembly GCA_905132765.1. NCBI lineage: Eukaryota > Viridiplantae > Streptophyta > Magnoliopsida > Brassicales > Brassicaceae > Moricandia > Moricandia arvensis. Next base: position 7,375 of record CAJHQP010002160.1, read on the forward strand.
CTGATCATTTGTTGAACACTCGGTACGCTGTGCTAGTCCCTGAATAACCCAGAAAGATGCCTTCATCGCTTCTTGAATCAAACTTCCCTAGGTAGTCCTTGTCATTCAATATATAGCACCTATAACCAAAGACATGAAAGTACCCAAGGTTAGGTGTTTTACCAGTCCACATTTCATAAGGTGTTTTCGTGGTCCATTTTCTCATATACACCCTATTGATGATGTAACATGCAGTACTCAGTGCTTCAGCCCAAAACCTTTGAGGTATCTTGTTACCATGTATCATCGCCCTGCCCATCTCTTGCAGTGTCCTATTCTTTCGCTCAACTACACCATTTTGTTGTGGCGTCCTGGGAGTTGAGAACTGATGAGCTATCCCTTTCTTCTCACAAAATTGTGTCATGAGTTCATTCTGAAACTCCCCTCCATGATCACTGCGTATCTTATTGATTCCTCCTTTCTCATTAATCAACTGTAGAGCCCATATCTTGAAACTCTCCACCGTTTCTGACTTTTCTCTAATGAATCTGACCCATGTGAATCTTGTAAAGTCATCAACTAGTACAAACACATATTTCTTCCCTCCAAGACTGTCGAGTTGCATTGGTCCCACCATGTGAACTAGATCCAATGGTGCCAATGTTTGTACATCAGGAACCTTCTTCTGTTGTACCTTTACTTGTTTCCCTTGATTGCAAGCTCCACACACGATCTTATCTTCTATTCGAAGTTGAGGTACCCCACAAATCAAGTTCTTGTTGACCAGAGTTGCCATGTTACGCAAATTCATGTGTCCTAGTCGTTGATGCCAAAGTTCAACATTGTCTTGTGAGGATTGAGCAGAGAAGACGTTCATGCATTTAGTCTTCTTTTCCCACATGTAGCAGTTGTTGTCAGCTCTTATCCCTTGCAGAACCGTTACCCCATGCTTGTTGATGGCTCGACACTCTGTCGTTGTGAATATAACTGAGAGTCCCTCATTACACAGTTGACTTACGCTGATCAAATTAGCCTTCAGCCCTTTGACAAAGTACACGTTTACCAGCTTAAGTAGTTCACTATCGTTTGTAGCAACTTTTCCTTTGATAGATCCTTGTCCTCCATCTCCAAAAATGACCTTCCCGCCTTTCACCTTTTTCAAGTTATCCAGGTACTCATCATTCCTTGTCATGTGCCTTGAACAACCACTATCAAAGTACCATGGTTCTTCTGTATCATCATCCTCTGTAACTAAACCCATATTACATCGTAAGCCAGATCCAGTAGTAGTTGAAGAATACAAGTCTGCCTTCTTCATCCATACTCGACTTATGTTCCCAATTCTCCAGAACTTCCGTTGATTCCATACTTGCCTGACCTTCTCCAGATACCTCTGACAGAATGCTTGTATGACCAAACTTCCCACAAAAGTAGCACCCACCAGTTTGTCTTGACGGACTTCTTGTCTCAGTTTCCTTAACATGAACAAATCCTCCAGATACAAAATTGGTCACTCCTGTGGTATTGCTTGATCTTCCAGTGTACCCCAGCCCCATGTGAGACAAAATCTTGTCCAGCTGCTTAGTGCCTGTAAGCATCTTGATCTTCTTGTATTGCTGATCTAGCTCCGATTGTAGTTCCATGGTGATTTTCTTCTCAGATCTGAGATCTTCAGCTTGTTTGGCAAGAACTAGCTTCTCTTTCATCAGATTCACACTTTCTTTGGCTAGCTCAGTCTCCTTTTGAAGTTCCAGATGAACTTTTTCCAATTCTGCCTCAAGACTTTCCTTAGCTTTCTCAAGTGATAGATTCTTAGCTCCAAGTCTTAGTACCGTCTCTCGAATCTCTCGGTAGCTCTCTGTTAATTCTTTCTCTGATTCACTCTCACTTTCTGAGTCGGACTCAAATTCAGTGATACCCAAAAATGCCACAAAGTTGTTTAGCTCCTCTTCACTGTCGCTGTCGGAGTCACTGTCGTTGATCCCAATCATCGATTTCTCTTTTTTCTTCTTGCTGTCTGTTTCGCATTCAGCTTGAGTATGACCAAACCCTTTGCATCCAAAGCATTGAAACTCTCTTCTTTTTACAGTGGGGCAATCAGTTCGCACATGGCCATATCCCTTGCACTCATAACACTTCACGTCCGATTTCTTGGCATTCTTCTCAGCTTCAGCAGATTTGGCTTTTGAACCGAACTTCTTGTAGGTTTGTCCTTGTTCAAATTTTTTGAGTGCTCTATCAAATCCCCGTACAAGTAGACTCACTGGATCGTCACCGGCTTCATCTTTTTCAACAGAAGCTAGTGCAATCCCCTTTACTTTCTTTCCACTGTCTAGCTCCATCTCATGAGCTTGCATCATACCCACTACCTCATCGAAGCTTATGTTATCAGTGTTGAGAGAAACTTCTATAGCTGATTTGTGACCTCTGAACCTTTCAGGAAGACACCTCAAGAACTTCTTCACCATTTTCTTCTCTTTGTACTTCTTCCCTAGTGTGAGGGCTTCTTGAGACAATGAGCTTAGCTTGGAACTGAAGTCAACAATTGATTCATTCTCGTCCATCTTCAGATCTTCAAAACGAGTATCCAGCATGTCTCTTCTCGAGCTTAACAACTTCTTAGTTCCTTCAAAGTGCCTTTGAAGAATGTCCCATGCTTCTTTTGCTGGCTCACATCCTTGAATCAGTTCGAACTGTTTCCTTGCTACACTGCAGTGAATGGCTCTGAGTGCTCTTGCATTGAACTTCGCGAACTTGTTCTCATCTTCAGTCCACAGCTCTTCTGATTTTGGTACATCTGTACCATCTTCACCTCTTGCAACATGATGTTTCCACCCAGACTCAACTGCCTTCCACGCAAGTGGATCAATACCTTTGATCGTCGCCTTCATTCTGGCTTTCCAGAACCCATAGTTTCCTACTTCCAAGATCACCTTGGAGTGCGTCACTAACTCTTTGAAGTTGTCCATTCCGCAGGATCCTTACCTGTTTAAGAAAAAACACAAGTACCTGCTCTGATACCAATTGTAAGCGCAAGAGTAGTGCAATGCAGAAATAGAACACACAGTAATGCACGAGTTATCTTTCCAAGAAAATACGACTAGATAAATCCTTTTAAAAGCACATACAAGTTCTTTTGAAAAGTAATTCTCAACCAAGCTCAAGAACAACTTGACTCGTTGACTAGCCTACTCAATTCAAGACTTACCACAATCGTTGAATTGCTTCTAACTCTTAGAACGTTTTGTCTCACCTTACTCGGACTCACAAAACTCTATCTAGTTAAAAGATCACCCAGTGTGTTAGCCGACTACAACCCAGTCGACTCTCTCTTTATACCTAGAGAGAAAACCCTAAAACTACCCAATGGAAACTTTGCATTTTCTGTTTTAGCGAATAGGACACTACAAGAAAACATGTGTATAACGACTACATAATTGGTTGTTAGTTAGTCGTAATACTCCTTTTACGACCAATTAACATCGAAACACCATTGGTTGTTATTCGCTAGTCGTAATGCAAATTTGGTTGCAAATTAGTCGTAATATTATGACTACCACAGGTAGTCGTAATCTAGTCGTCATATTACGACTAATACATTAGTCGTGACATTGAGGCGAGAGTGTTAGTCGTAAAAGAGTCGTAGTTGGGTTAGTCGTAATGTAATCGTAATATTAAGACTAAGTTATTGGTCGTAACTCTGTGATGACCTCATTAGTCGTAAATTAAACGTAATATTTGGTAGTTTATTAGTTGTACTGTACAACTAAGTAACATCGATAGTTGTTGTTCATTAGTCATAAATTTAAGACTAAGTTACGACCAATGTTGATTTTATTTTAATATAATACGTTTTTTTTTAATTTGATTTGTTTTTTATTTTTTGGTTTTTAATTCGATTTTTTTTTTAAAATTAATAAAAATTTTAAAAAATAGATAAAAACATATTTGATTAAAATAATATCTAAAGTATTCATACAAAAAAACTATGCAGGTCTAATGTTGAGGTTCATTTCTTGGAACAACTCGGAACTGTGCTGCTCCGCACGTCGCTCTAAATCCACTTGCTCTTCCGGAGTGGGGTCGGGGTTAAAGCTCAGACGAAGAGCTTGCCATGCATTAGCAACCGTTGGGTTTGGGTTCGAGTTCTCCATCATAAGATCGAACATATTCGCCATAGCCTTGAACTTATCTTTATGCTCGTCTATGACTTTGTTGGCAGCTGCTAATTCCCGTCGAAGAAAGGAATCTTCTTCTATTCTCGCTGCGTGTTCGGCCCTAGCCCTCGGGACATTATTCACAGTCCCGATCCCAACAATACGTCCTCTTTTCTTTGGAGCAACCTACAAAAGATCAAATATTATTTACTAATTATATTTATAATATATAATTAATATATTTGATAACAATAAAAAATGTTAAAAAAATTATAATTGAAATAATTTACCTGCTCAAAAATTTTGTCTTGGTCGATGGTGGAAAGCTGGACCGGTGGAGCATCCGGATTTTGTTGCGACATCTGAGTCTGGATCTCTTCGATCCGAGTCTCTACCTCGTTGTAGATCTTCTCTGCTTGTGGATGCACAAAAGTCCCATCAAAACGCTGGTGGGTAATCTTGTATTGTCGGACGAGAGATGGTGGTGCTCCTTCTTCAGCAGCCTATAAAAAAAATAAAATTAATTAAAATTTTACGTTTAAAAAAAATAATAAAATCAAAAAAATTTAAACACTTACAATTTTAAGTGCCCTCCGAGCATGTGGGGTCTGCCCGGAAGTATGAGGTGCTGACAGGTTACCTTGAGCATCCTTGGTCGTCCGGACCGCAGAGTACTTGATAGACTTCTGCCTTGACTCACGCTTCATCCAAAAAGCCACCAAACCATGCCAAACGTCATTGTTGAGGTAGCTTGGTTTTGTGTCATCCCGTTTTAGTCTCCAGTCGTCCTTCCAATCACCAACGATGTTCTTGAGGCGCTGCATCGCCTTTTTGTAGAACGCAACTTTGACCCATTGACACCAATCTACCAATTCCATATTTGCTACAAAAAAATTATGAATAAATTAAAAAACATTAGTTATAATTTAACTATGATGAATTAATTAGTTTTTTTTTTAAAAAAAAACTAATTACTGCAAAACACTTGAACCACGTAATGCGAACGTGGTCCGGTGTAAGAGTCCAGTTGGGATGGGCATGCCGAAAATTTGCCCGAATGATATCCCCAACGCTTTGTCCTAAAACATTTTCCGTCAAAAACCTACAAAATTTGAAAATTTATATATTTATTTCAATATTTAATATGATTAAATAAATTTTTAAATTTAAACTTTAATTAATTAATTTAGAATAATTACCTAAATGGGTCGGGGCGTCGATCCGGATCTACGATTCGTAAACCTTCTTGTACCGGCATCCGGAGAATATCTTCCATTGTATATCTCGCATATGGTGCATTCGGTGGCACCATCAAATATGGATGAAGACCGGGAGCCGGATCAGGTGCGCCATGCGGGGCCGGAGGCGGAGGAGGAGGTGGAGGGGGGGCGGAGGGACGTACGGCTGATGATCCGACTCATAGGTAAAGTAATTCGCATCATCATCGTGAGCTTGCGGATAGTACGGCTCAGGTTCACTAGGGTTGTAGGCCGGTGGAGGCACATATGACGTTAACGGGTGAGTACTGGTCAATTGAGTCTCTGGAACCGTGTCATGGCCCGATGATGTGCCGGCCGACGTTGAAACAGTGGGGTCGTTTGATGATTGACCGAGAAAAGTACTCCCGTAGGAGTTTCTAGCAGCAGCGAGGTTCCGGATTCTCTTTCTACCAGACATAGCAATATATATATATATATATATATATATCTGAAATTTTTAAAAAGATAGACCGGTTAAATAAAAAAATTCAAATATATTTAATTCCAATCCTAAACTATTTTCAATCCTAAACTAATTACAAACCTAATCTAATTACCTAACTAACCACCTAAAACTATTAAAAAAACTCACCTAGAGAGAAGTTGAGTCGTTGTTAGAGAGAAGGGGATGAGCAACTGAGTTGCTTCCGCGAGGTCCCTCTATATATAGAGTTTTGGGCTTGGTCGTAAACTAGTAGTAATTTTACAATTCATTTACGACTGATAGTCGTAATGTAGTCGTACAGTTACGACTAGGTTACGACCAATTATATGAACGTCTACGTTACGACTAATAGCATTACGACAATATTACGACTAATAATTGTAATATAATAGTAATTTTACCACTAAATTACGACTAATAGTTGTAATCTAGTAGTAATTTTTCTATTTTAACCCTAAACCCTAAGCCTCAAACCCTAAACCCTAAACCCTAAGGAGACATCCATCCATTATGAACAGGTCCACGAAGCAGTGCTTCATACGGAAGGTGGATAACAAGATGTTCCATGACGTCAAAAAAAGTTGGAGGAAATATATTTTCCAAATTTCACATCAAGATCGAGATATTCTCATCAAGTTGTCTAATTACATCTACAGTTAAGGTGCGTGCGCTAAGATCTCTGAAAAAAGCTCTAATGCCTACGAATAATTAATTAAAGTACAAGCCAACGTAAGAAACTTTCTAATGTACATGACCAAAAAGTAATAATTAATATAACTTTAATATTATTTGTTACCTGCAAGTGTTTCGTGAACATCCTTTGGAAGTAACTCCGAAAATGCAAATGGTAGAAGTCATTGCATAAACACATGACAGTCATGACTCTTCATACCTGAAAACTTTTGTCCATGCTGATCCACACATTTTGATAAATTTGAAACATATCCATCTGAAAACTTCACATCAGATGCCACCCACTTGAACAATGCCGCTTTTGCTGGTGCTGACAATCTAAAAATGGGAACCAGAATTTTCCCATCGTTTTGAATATGCAGCTCAACCCTAGAGCATAGTGCAAGCAAATCGAACCTTGAGTTCTTGTTATCTTTTGTCTTCCCAGGGACGTTCAACAAAGTATTGATGATGTTGTCAAAGAAATTTTTCTCTATATGCATCACATCAATATTGTTGCGTAGAAGTAGATCTTTCCAATATGGAAGTTCCCAAAATATACTCTTTTTGTGTCAATTATGTTGTGTCCCGTAACCGTTGGACATATTTGCAAGAGTGTGCCAATTACCCCCCATGGTGACTGTGTCTAGTCCTCCATAGTAATCAATATCTTTTTCGATTTCTTCTCCAGTTAAATAGGGTGGAGCGGTGTCCCTTACATCACTCTTTGACCGAAACAGTTTCTTATTCTTTCGGTACGGATGGCTAATGGGAAGAAATCTTCGATGACAATCAAACCAGGAAGTTTCATTCCTACTATCACCTTCTCCGTGGTTAAACCAGATATAGTAATGTGGAGTAAATCCTCTATTTACTATATGTTTCCAAACCGTTTCACTAGCAGCAAACTTCGTATTGTTGCATTTACGACAATGACAGAACATTTTACTCGTTTCCTGTGTGAGAGACGTTTGTCCGGCCTGGTTCATGAACATCTCCGCTCCGTTGAGAAATTTGTCAGTTACTCTTCCCCTTGAATCTTTATGTGCATACATCCAACTCCAAATCTCATAAATATTTTTAGACATTTCTCTTAAAGTTTTTTTTTCTTCCGTTTTAAGAATGAGGGAGAAGATCATATTTATAGAAAAATTTCGATTTTTGTAGGTAGTTAACTTAGTTGTTCAATAGATGCAAAATAGATGCAAATCCATTTGTTGTAATGAAGTCTCAAATTTACGACTAATTTACAACTAATTTACAACTAATAAAGTAATTAGATGTAAATTAGTCGTAAAAGTACAACCAATGCGTGACTAATGACATTTACGACCAAATAGGGACTACATTTGTAATATTTGAAAAAAAGAGAAGAAAGATACTGGAATCACAAGTCCGTAGATTTTAAGCGAAACTAACGTTTTAACGTATTTTCCGCATTGATCTTTTCGAAGTTGTGATCCGAATATTTTTTTTCTCTCTTTTTCTCAGATTTTTTAAATCTTTCAGCTCAATTATCAACTTTCTTTTTTAAAATATTTGTTTGGCTTTAGGAGAAAATGATGGATCTCTTATAGGAGAGTTTACGACTAATTAACTTCGACGGTTTACGACCAATGAGCATCTACTTCCCCCCTTTAGTCGTAATCGAGTCTGTCCATTACGACCATTTAGCATCAATTAGTCTTTAAACCCTAAACCGAAATCCCAAACACATGTTGTCGTACATTAGTCGTAAATGAACGACTAATGTACGTCAAACATATCTCGTTGTCGTACATTGGTCGTTCTTCTACGTCTAATGTACGACTAATATAATTGGTAGCAAAATAACCTCTATTTTACGACTAAGGCCTTATTAGATGTAACTGAGTCGTAAAAATGATGGTAAATTACGACTACATATATGTAGTCGTAATATGTAGTTGCTAAACCAGTGTTCTCTTGTAGTGAGACAACCTTCTTTTTTTCTTCACCGGTTGCTTATTTTCCACTTCTTTTCTTTAAAGCCCACGCCTTGATAAAAATCTTCACATCTTCATTAAAGGCTCCTTCCTTTTCTTGCTCAGCTCTTGACTCCGCATTTCACTCAGTAGTTCATGTCGTACTTCATGAACTACTTCAGTTTCGTCTGCACCATGCATCTTCAATATTTAGTTACATTAGTTGATAGCTGAATTTCAGAGTGTCATTGCTCTTTTTTTCATTTTCTTAGACTGTTTCCCTTTTTATATTTTGGTTTGTGTTTCTGTTGTCGCAATCATAAAGAACCCCTAGATATATTGGCCTCCTTAAAACTCTGCTTCTGCCTTTATTTTGATACTAGTGGTGTGTCCGCCCTACGCGCGGATTGTTTGCCATTTGTTGTATTCACATGTGTAATCTATTTTGCAGTTCTTTGTTTTATTTGAAATGTCTTTGATGTATATGATATTCGGCTGGATGTGTTAGTATCAATTCTTCATGGAAGTTGTAAACGATTTCATGGTGGACATTTGTTTGGTTTATAGTGTTTAATATAAGTTACGTCAACATTTGTGCCCGAAGCGTTACCGTCTAAGGCTTAAAATATGTGGTTGGTGTCATGTGTTTTGATCTCATTCTCACCTTGCATTGTCTCGGGTTTTTTTGTTTGGCTCTTGAGTTGAGAGGAAAGAAATATTTTACTGGGAAGCCATTTTTTGGTTTTAGTATGATTACCTGGTCAACTCATTGAAAACTCATTGAGGAAGCTTTTAGAAAACAGACGGTTTGATTGTTCGAAAGATTGTTTGAGCTCTTAATGTTAATAATAGCTATGAATGTTTCAGTGGTTGTTTATTGTGTGTATATTTAGTGGGTAATAATTGTGAGTTAGTATAAATGCATACTTATTTTAGATGTTGTGGGAACACATTGAGTTTTTGTGAACTTGGATTTAGAGCCCCTTTGTTATGAATCATTGTTTGTGACATTTGTGGTTCGGTATTATTTAAGATGTAAGCTTTACCAATTGGCTTGGAAGGAATATGTATTTGTAACTTAAAGAACTGAGAATAAAACTTGCCATATTGTTATTTGAACTTATTCTAGTGTGAATAGTGACTTTAAAAACTTAGTTTATTTTAGTTGTGTCACTGAAGCGTGGAACATATGGTTTTTGTTAAAGAGTGAAGCAGAGATATTTTGGAAGAAGATCAAATAATAGGTTGCTCAAAAAAAGGATCAAATAATAGATTTGAGCGGGCTTATCGATGGATTAAGACTTGCTTGCTCCGCTTTCTCAGAATGTGTTAGCTTATGGAGTTTGTCTATTGACATCTAATAGTATAGGGGTGTGACAATTATTATGATGAGTTGTGATATATATATATATATGAGAACATAGAGCGAGACAATTGTTCGTATTGAGTCACGACTGTTTGTTACTTTGTGGATACTTCAGTATTACTTTCTGATAAATATTTAGTAGAACTTCATAATATACTTTGTGTTTTTAACGATATGAGTCTATTCAAAAAAAAAAGAGTCTTTTCACTAAACTGTAATATTTTATTTTTTCTTATCTAATATATAAAGAGTGAGTTTTGCCTCACAAGGTCATGAACACCTAAGCACTCCATGATACACCAGCTTTTACAAAAAAAAAAATTAAAAATTAGTAATAGTTTGGTCAAATGATTTGAAAATCTAATTTTTGGAATCTGTATTTGCATTAGTCAAAGCAAAGCTAAGGAACGTTCTTCACCCTTCCCTCTTCCAAATTAATGCAACCCTTTGTACCCCATCAAACTCTCCTATATAAGCTTATGATGTAAGTAAGAATTTTGGAATCTAGTGGTGAAACCCTTGTTCCCCCTACTTGGAGTGTGTGGTTAAATTTAAAGAAATATATGCCATCCAAACTTTCTTGGGTGCTAATACAAACACAATGTCTGGTTGAATAGTAAAGTTATGATTTGATATTGTCTCCATCATCAGTATCGTCGTCAAGGTAATCTCAAGGAGCTTTAACACAATGTTAGCTGCGTATATTTTTATAAAATATGTAAAATAAAAATGATTAAAATGATGAAAGTTATACATTGTTGTATCTTTTTAAAAAAATATGTAGTGGTGTATATAATATATTATTCTATGACATGCATATACAAATAATATTCTAGGTGATAATCACAATACGAAGATATTGTATTTTGTGTGCAATTATTTTAATTAATTTTAAATATATTATTTATTGTTGATTGATTATATATTTACTGGCAGAAAATATAGATGGTGCAAATCTAGATGTAGGATTAAATTAAAAATAAAGAAAGGGGTTCCAAAATAAACGTAAAAGCAAATTTAGTGAAGATGATTAATCAAAACTGAAAGTAGTTTAAAATGGTTGTTTATATTACTGTATTCTATGAAAAAGGATGTGATAGTGTATACATACCTTATCATGTGATATCTAAGGGCATCTCAACCAGCCCCCTCATTTTTTGTGGGGTCCATCCTTAAAATAAGTAGATAAAGGGGTAGTTTTCTAATGGTGTTCCTTCAAATATTTTCTTTTATTTTACAGTTTAATTTTCAATTGTTTTAGTAATTAATTATAATCATTCAACTTTAATAATTAAATAATAAATACATACTAATATGTGATATTGACAAAATTAGTAAACACATTTAGTAATAACACCAAATTATTTATAAAAAACATAAAATTACATATAATAATAAAACACATACAATTTTAAATTACAAAATACATTTAAAATACAAAACTAATCAATACGAATATTTCCGTAATGTTCCCATATATGCTCAATCAATGCATTTTTAAGTGATAAATGAGCGTCATTATTTTTAATCCAAAGATTACGTGCTAAAAATTGTTGAAAACGCATATCTTCATTTATGGTCATTTCAACGTTTAAGGTTTGAGACAACTATATCATAATTTTATATTTATTGTAATGTGTAATATTTTAGCTTATTTTAATGTCTAATCTTTTAGTTTATTATTTTAATGTGTAATGTTTTAGCGTATTTTATTGTGTAATATTTTAGTTTATTTTAATGTGTAATATTTTAACTTATTTTAATGTCTAATCTTTTAGTTTATTATTTTAATGTGTAATATTTTAGCTTATTTTAATGTGTAATATTTCAGTTTATTTTAATGTGTAATATTTTAACTTATTATTATTATTTAAAGTGAATTTTATGAGATTATATTATAATATTTAAGTGCTATTATAATTATAATATTAAAATGCAACATGAAAAATAATAAGTATACAATCATTAAACATACATAAATAGAAGAACTAAAGTGAAAAGTGAATAGTGTTTTAAAAAGGTGTACTGTTCACCCCCTTAAAATTTTAGGGGATAAGAGGCCATTAGAATGCAAAACTCTTCAAAAATGAGGGGATAAAGGCCCGTTGGAGATGCCCTAAAGACAATAATGGTATAAGTAAAAACGACAATACAATTTTATAGTTTGTTAATTATCAGTTTAATCAAAAGAAGTATAGAATGATAGTTTTAGATGATACGATTAGATTCGTTGCTCACAACTGATCAAATATATGTGGGATGAAATAGATCCAATAATGAAATAGTTTTAAAGACAAACCCGCGTGTATACGTAGGGGTTTACCTAGTCCTTAATAAGAAAATGCATGTCACCATGAACATGTGGCTCCTCGTAAAATCTTAAAATAAACTACAATATTTAAGTTGTCTCTAGCAATATGTTTGACTGTTTCGATATCATCCCATTGAGTAGGTTCGCTCGTTGTTATGAAACTGGACTGCTATCCCAAGCTGTTTCCTGCAATGTATATTAGAAAGTCAGGCTGATATATTAAGTTATATTGTTAGACAGTAAACTCTGTACTTAAATAAAACATGACCCTTTAGATCCGTAACTTATTTGTGAGACTTTTTAAGCATTTGTCATATGTTTTCATAAGATATACTATTAAATAAGGTATATGTGAAGAGGTTCCTACGCTAAATTTGAAAGCAAAGCATGCAACATTTGGATAAGGAGAGTTATTAGGGTAACGTAAAAACGTGAATGAAAGCTCAGGAAATCAAGAGTCATGTAGAAGAGGAAACATGCTGCCTAATCATTTTTTTTTGTTTCTTCATCACTCCATTTCCTACTCTATTTTACAGTAAATTATGGAATGGGTTGGAGATGCTTGGTGGGAGGAGTACGGCGGTGGTATTACATTTGTAATGGCACCCGATTGGCACTTGTTTTACTAAGTAATTATTGTAGTCTTTCATGTTCTTCTCGTAGTCAACCTTGCCCTTTTCAGCCTTAGCAACATAAGGTATCTTCTTCTGAATTATTTTGAAATGAAAGTATTTGACTTAGTTTAAGAACATGTCATCTGAAATAATAAAACAATTATGAGTATGTGTTGAGAGACCTTAGAGCACCCGCATCGGGGTCTCTCTCATGAGTACTTTCCGAGAAAAAAAGTAATAAAATAAAGAAAAGCAGGAGAGAGACATCAATAAAGATAAGAAGCGTACATTTATGAAGAATCTTTTTAAAATGATTGAGAGACCAAGACTACATGTGGCATTCTCTTAGTGGTACATATATTATTTAGACTTTAAATTTAAATACACAAATTCAACTATTTTAAAATATTAATAAATTAATTTCTAGAGACACATGTGTAAAAATCCACCACTAATTATGCTCTTAGAGCATTGACTCCAGTAGATTTTTAACCTGTTTTTGCATTCAAATTTAACAGTCAGTGTGCCTTTCAAGATCAAGAGGCTAAGTTACAAAAGAAACTTCAAGGTGAGAAGGAGCCACTCACAGCAAGCAGCAGTATATTTGTTCCTTAGGATGCTCCTTGAAAATCTCAAAGAAATATTGCCTTGTGATCACAAAAAGTCCAGCAATAACAGAAAAAATCTACTCTTCTAACCTTTCTTAAATATTACAGTAACCAGATGAAAAGTCTTTGACAGCCAAAAAAGTCTAATCCTTGGAAACTACTGAATACAGTAAAGTGAAGAATCAGTAGGCAATGATTAAATGAAAACGAAGAAAACTTGTTTGGCCTGTTTGTTTAGTTTGGATCCTTTGCAGATGCTTTGCTACGTCCTGCTCACTTCGTGGGTGTTTTGGTCACATAAAGTATCATCTAAAGAGATCAATAGACAACACTGAGAGGAACTATTCTAGTCAGGTGCAGATTAAAATCACAAATACAAAGAGAGACCCAGGAGGATGGTAAAAATGTAAAAAATTGTTCGGCTCGTTTAATTGTTAAATCTACTGTAAATTAACGAAAGAAACAGTCAAAGAGATCAACAAATTGAAACAAAATTAAAAAAAAAAAAACAGAATCAACAAACAAATCAAAATATAAAGCATCACCTTTACACGAAAGCCCTGGAATAATTTTTTTGATAACTAATACATGAACAAACGTAAACCAAAATCACATTTCCCAAAAACAAAGTTTTGCAAAAGTTCTTTTTTTGAGATTTAGGCCGGATTTACCTTAGCGTCGAGGAAGAGAATGTCTAAATCCATAAGCTCGCCACGACGCTTCACATTTCTTTCTTCGCAAAACCTTAGCATGCGAAACTCGACGGTGGAGGTACACCTTCCAGCCTTCAAATCCGCGAGGAGAACAGCGGATCTAGCCATTGTTATCACTGCGATTTTTGAAAAGCTAATGACTGAGAGGATGGTACTGATGAAATTCAAGGGATATGACATACCTTTTTATAGTAAAAGATTCTGAGAAAGGAAGTAAAAGGGACTGCATTCAATGATATCGTGTGCGGAGTGGAGAATTCGTTAATGAACCTGTCAAAGGTGACTGATTCGATTTAGACTAACAACCTTAGGTTTCCAAATTCTTTTCACCGGTGAATTTGAACGGAGCATAAGTTTGACGGATGTTACAAAGGGGATGTTACAAAGGGGATGTACAAAACGTTACCTTTGTGTTGTTTTGGTTGATGGCCCCAACATGAGCTAAACACAACTTAGGCCATCATTAACCCTAAGAAACCCATTGGGTTTCTTAGTTTTTTGTTTTTTGTTTTTTTTTATTTTTTTTTAAAGTAAACTAATCGCGAGTTGACATGTGTCAGTGGGACCCGTGAACAGTGTAAGAAACTATTAAAAACCGGTTCTTAGTTTATAGTTTTTGTAACCGGTTCTTACACTATTCATGATTCTCACGCCTTAAGAAACCCACTTAAGAACCTCCTTTAATTGTGATCTTAGAAGCTCAAATAGAATACATGATCTGCCCCAAATAGTTTTAGAAAGAAACAGATGAGTTAAAGAATTTGGAGCTGCCACGTGTCACAAGAAGCCCTATACTAAATTATGAGGTGGCTCATTGTAGAGAGAGATAAATCAACTTTATTGTTATAGATAGATAAACAAACCCAACGTTAATAAAAATCTCTAAATGAGAAATTGAAGAGTAAAGGGCAAGTTGATGGATAAGAAGAAATCATTAGTTATCATATAAACTGATATTGACATCTCATTAGTATTCATATATTACAGGATTTTATAATTATAACTAAATCATAATTCATATATTTATACTATCAAAAGAGAATCATTCTAAAAATCTACTATTAACAGTTGATGGACCTATTATTTAGACTAGAACCACATAATTCAGCCTAAATTTAAGCCAAAGTAATATTCCATACACCAACTGATAATTTCCTTAATAATATATTTTCAACATATTTTCTTTAATTTGAACGGATGATGCTGATATTATGATGGTTTAGATACTATTTAATTAAAATCACATGATTAACATTTATATTAAAATTAGATAAATGTATATTTACTTGATAAACAAATATTAACATTAAATTTATTTAAATTCTTTTATAATATAGTGAAACAAGTTATGTTTGATATTTTTACTATTATAGATTTTTTTTCCGGTTATTTTATCAAGCATCCAATATATTAATAAATACAAGATTCGTTTAACCAACATTTTAACACAATTATATTTAAAACTATAAAAATTACCAATGTGAGACATGTTAAATAATGTATTACTTTGTTACAATTTAAATTTATTAAAATAAACTAAGAAATGCGAGACACTTCTAATAAACAAATTATTCTATTTTTATTATTATATAATTATTTTTGTATAACGTTTTAGTTTAACTTAGAATATTAGAACACAAAAAAAAATTATATGAACATATGTTATTTCCTAATTTTTTAAATCTAAGTATAATACATTTTCGCAATTTTTATTAAAATTTACTTTAAAAAATTAAAATATGAATATATTAACATCACCAATTAACACTTTCGCTTAATTTCGAAAATTTAAGACTCAAATTGAAAACTATATCAATAATAAAAACATATTGGTTTTATAATAGTATAAATTGATAGTTATAACTATGATATAAATATATACCGAGGGAAACTCATTTTTATTTTGAAACGGAAAATTCGTGTGTTATACATTTCAATAATTTTTTAATATCAAATATTTTTACTATTAAAACATACATATCATCTTTAAATCTACTTCGAACAAATCTCATATTTTGAAAATAATAATCAATAATAAAAAAATAAAAAGCAAGAGTTATAATGCGAAACAAAAAATAGAGGTAGCTTTTAAATCAATTAAAGATTAAAAAAAGAAAACAAATAAAAAACAGGTCAAAATCTAGTTATTGTTTAAAAGAAGAAAAGGTAAAGGGTTCTCAAAGATGATACCAAAGAACCAGCGACACTTTTCTTATAACTCAAAATATTATGGAATAGCTTTGTGATAAGTTTCAACAACTCAATATGAAAAAAAAAAAATCAACAACCATCCACCAAATGTGGTTAATTGGTTACGTAGACATAGTTGCATGGATGTATCTGATTAGCTCCCACGTCAAAAAGGAATGATGTATACACATATACACTTTCGACCAGCAATGGAATTAGCACTCATAACCATTAAACATTTACATATAGCCCAAAATGTAGACTTGTACAAAAATCAATATGAAAAATAATGTATTTAGTTCTTTTCTTTTGAATAAATGTTAAATTTATTCAAATAATTTTTTACAACTTCTGACTCTTTTATATGAAAGTAAATATATTTTGAATCATGAGAATAAAGGAAAGAGCCTTTATGAACATCTCAAAAATCCCTTTTAGCGGGAACCAAACCAAATGATTATCCCCTGAGCATACCTCCCTTCCAATTTCGCCCTTGGTGAGTCAATCTGGTTGCGGATATCAGCAGTGTTGGCTGGTGAGATGGTTGCCCATGTCTTCTGCCATTCCTCTCCTGCTGTACGTATCATATAAACTGCTGCCTGAAAAATTGTGCGAACCAAGAACAACCGAGTGTTGTCCATTCCAGAATTTGTTAAGCTCTGTAAGACCTGTCTAACCGCTCGAGTAATGAGAATTCAGTAAGTTCCTAGTAAGATTGCTCCAAATAACTTTGAGTAAGAGAAACTAAAGAACAAATGTTTCCTAGTCTCTGTTGCACTACTGCAGAGAGTGCATATTGCGTTGGCCTGTGAGTTCCAGTGAAGAATATTTTATCCTTTTGCAATATAACTCTGTTGCACCCTCAATTCCTCTGTATCCAGAGCTGCTCCCTCCAGTACTTTCTCTTTCTCCTGATCTATAAAACCTTTTTTGACCAGAAAACCCTTGGCAAAGTTTCCCCATTTGTCACATGTTGTACAATTTGCAGGAATCCATGGGTAAATATAATCCACCCTAGTTTATTTTCCTTGATAGTTGAGCTCATGGATAGTGGCAACTCTTTAGTAAGATGAGCTTTAACAAAAATCTAGGCAATTTTCACATTTAAACATTGAGCTGTCTAAGGATGAAGTTTCTCTGGAACTCCGACTGGACTAGAGACCAAACTTAACCCCTTCCATGAAAACATCGAGGCTGGAACGTGCTCCAGGTGTATCCACGTCGGTATAGCTTTTGCTTCCGGTTGTTGGAGCAAATTAAAGAACGAGAATAAAGGAGATGGTGGAGTTTGAACATATCTTTGTGTTTTGTTTCAGTCAATAAAAAAAACAGTCTGTATGCTCAAGTTGTGTTAATTGTTAGCTTGTTTTGTTAGCATAATTTTCGGAGTCTTCTGTTAACTTTGTTGGCTATATAAAGCCATTTGCCGATGATGAATAAGAATCAGATTTTTCAGCACAATAACAGATCTTTATAGATTACAAAGTAGTATCAGAGCTTTGTTCTTAAACTCAAAAAATCCGTAGCTTTCAAACACAGTTGTGACAGATGGGAGAAGACAAGATGAAACTGCCTCAGTTTGATGGGTATTGGGATCACTGGAGTGAAGTGATGGAGAATTTATTTCGATCAAAGGGTCTATGGAGAGTGATTGAGACTGGGTACGAGGAACCGACAATCACAACAGTCTTGTCGCCAAGCAGAAGGAGCAGCTAGACAACGCCAAAACCAGTGATCACAAGGTCAGACAATAACTTTATCAATCCATCGATAGGGTATTGTTTGAACATATTTTGGATAGACGAACCTCAAAAATCATTTGGGTTCTATGAAGAAGAAGTTCGAAGGAAACGATTGTGTGAAGAGGTCGTTGCTGCAAAAACTCAGAAGACATTTTGAGTTGCTTTAGATGAAAGAGGCTGAGAATGTGGGAGAATACTTTACGAGAGTCCTGGTCATTATAAACCAGATGAGAAGTAATGGGGAAGAAATGCCATACTTGAAAGTAGTGGAGAAAAATCTCAGGACCTTAAGCGAGAAGTTCATGTACGTGGTTGTCTCTATAGAGGAATAAAAGGAAATCGAAAACATTTCGTGGAAGAATTGCAGAGTACATTGGTGATCCACAAACAGACATTCAGACAAGGAAGAAGACAAGTTGTTGATTGTGACTCAAGCAAAAGGAACAGTAAGCAGAGGAATAGGTTTCAATGGAAGAGGAAGAGATAGAGGATGTGGTCGAAGCTTTGCCATCAAAAGCACAATTGAATGCTACAAGTGTCATCGACTTGGATATTTCCAATATGAATGTCCAAAGTGGGAGGAGGAAGCAAACTACGCTGATGAGAATGAAGACATGTTACTGATGGCCTATATTTGAGAAGATGAGACCGATGAAGAGGTTATCACTTATATTGTGTTTATGACTCACTCTGAAACGCAAGAGTCTGCAAGGAAAACATCTTGGTTCCTAGACTCAAGGTGTTCAAACCATATGAGTGGAGATCGAGAGTTGTTTTCAACTATGGATGAAAATTTTAAACACTCAGTCAAATTGAAATCAACGAGAAGATGGAAGTTGTTGGGAAGTAAAATGTAAAGATAGTGCTGAGAAACACAGCTTACACTATAAGCGATGTCTTCTATGTTCCGGACCTCAAGAATAATCTACTAAGCTTGGGACAGTTGCAAGAGAAGAACATCACGTTCATCATTCAAAAGCGGATGTGCAGAATCTGTCATGACGAAAGCGGATTGTTGGCTGAAAGAAAGATGAGCTTAAATGGGATGTTTAGGTTGACCAGTGATGTTGTAAGATCAAAACAACATTGCTTCCAGACAGTCGCAGAAGACATGCCAAAGCTGTGGCATGAACGTTACGGTCATCTTAGCCACTGTGGGATGAAGACGTTGCAAAGCAAATACATGGTGCGTGGACTTCCTGTTTTTGACACACAAAGCTTCACATGTTCAGACTGCCTAGTGGGAAGCAACCAA
This sequence comes from Moricandia arvensis, assembly GCA_905132765.1. Classification (NCBI taxonomy): domain Eukaryota; kingdom Viridiplantae; phylum Streptophyta; class Magnoliopsida; order Brassicales; family Brassicaceae; genus Moricandia; species Moricandia arvensis. Next base: position 26,629 of record CAJHQP010002160.1, read on the forward strand.
GGAATCATATTCCTATGAAGAGCACATGGAGAGCTAAAGAAACACTGGAACTGGTTCACTCTGACATCTATGGACCTATCAGTCCTATCTCTACCAGTGGAAAGAGGTACATCTTATGCTTCCTTGATGACTTCAGTTGAAAGGCTTGGGCATATTATTTTAGTGAGAAGTCAAAGGAATTCACTTAGTTTAAGCTGTTGAAGAAGAAGGTGGAAACAGAAACCGGTAAAAGCATAAAGTGTTTGCGAACCGATATTGGAGGATAATACACATCTCAGGAGTTCTCAGATTTTTGTAAGGAGCAAGGGATTCAAAGGAAACTGACCACATCCTATACTCCGTAGAACAATGGCATGTCAGAGAGGAAGAATCGAACGGTAATGAATATGGTTAGATAATTACTCTCAACCCAGAAAGTACTAAAGTTGTTTTGGCCTGAAGCTGCAAACTGGACCTCTAAACCGATGATATACTCTTGCTGTAAAGAACATCACGCCACAAGAAGCTTGGAATGGAACTAAACAAAGTGTAGAACACTTTCGAGTGTGGGGAAGTAAAGCGCCCTAACTTGGACCCTAAGTCAAGTGAGGTTGCTAGGATTCACGCCTGATTTTTTCTAAGGCATTTGGTTCGTTTGAAGGCCTTATCCTTTCTATATTCAGGTCCTAGTAAAATTGCTTAATTTCTTCTCTTTCGCTCCGCCGTTGTGTTCTGATCGTTTCGTGAGTTTTCTTAGGAAATTCTGTGTCGAAAACTGATCCCAAGGCCTGAAATATATAGAAGACTCGGCCAAAAACGCCTAGGGCAAAAATGTGCCTTTTTGGAAACCGTCTGGACGGTTATCCACACTTGCCCCTTCGGCCCAAAACCACCTAACACGCTTCCCACATGTGCCTCAGCTCAACTGACCAAGTTCGAATTCATACCTGATCTGACTATCACTCTGATAACCACCCTGACCCAACCAGCTGGCTCAACCATCGAACACTCCACCGAGCTGAGTTGAACTCCCCGGCAGTTGGTTCACCGGACTGAGCTGGATCTACTGACTGATCGAGCTGACTTATCTTACTGAACTCAGCCTGAGCTTAGTCCAGCTCGCCCTGAACTCAGTACAGTTTGCCCAAGCTCCATCAAGCTCGTCTCACTCTTTCCTTAGCTTGGACCAGCTCCTTTTTCCTCCTTTTCCTTGTTTTCTTGGCTAAGTACCGATCATCACTCGGACTTAACGCATTATTCAGACTATGGTACGGTTGCCTTTGTGTCTTACGACCGGCTTGCACGTTCCTTCGTCCCATGGTCCGTCCCGATGATCCTATCTAGGATCGGGGATGCTACAAGTATACACCACTTGATAGGGATTCATCCCCAAATCCAGACCAAGTGATACTTCATTCTCGAACTGGTTGAATCACTCTGGAAATTCAGCCTTCATTTTAGCTTCGGTTTCCCAAATTGATTCTTCTTTGCCATTGAAATCCCAAACGACTTTAACCATTTGGATTACTTTCTCTTTTGTTGCTTTTTTCCATCCTATCAATAATTCGATTTGGCCTTGTCTCCAAAGTGAGGTTCTTGCCTAACTCCGAAGGCAGTTCAAGCACAATTACATCTTGATCTGTTAGGCATTTTCGGAGTTGAGATACATAGAACACATTGTGAAATGCTTCCATTTTGTTTGGCAAGTTCAACTTGTACGCAACCGGACCAACTCTTGTAATGATCCTAAATGAACCCAAATACCTCAGATCAAGCTTCCCTCTTCTTGAAACTCTTGCTCAACCCTTGAAGGTCACCATCTTTAGATAGACTAGTTCAACCACTTCAAACTCAAGGTCCTTTCGCTGCTTGTCCGCATAGATTTTCCGTCTATCTTGTGCTTCCTTCATCTTATCTTTCAAGAATTTAATCTTCTCGGTCGTTTTTTCCACTATGTCTGGTCCAATTATGCTGTGATCCCCCACTTGGGTCCATCATAATGGCGTTCGACATGGCCGCCCATACAACGCTTCATATGGCGACATACAAATGCTTCTATGGAAGCTGTTGTTGTAGGCGAATTCGACCAAAGGCAGGTGCCTTCCCATGAGTCGCCCTAGTCTAAGGTACAAGCCTGTAACATATCCTCTAATATACGGATTGTCCTTTCAAATTGGCCATCTGTCTATGGGTGATAAGCCGTACTCATATTCACTTGTGTTCCTAAGGATTTTTGAAAAGCTCTCCTGAAATAAGAAGTGAATCGAGGGTCTCTATCTGAGAATATGTTGGCCGGTACTCCATATAACCCGACTATCTCATCCATATACTTCTGGACTATCTCTCCCACTCCATATGTTTCCTTATGGCGATGAAGTGAGCGTACTTGGCCAATCGGCCCACGACCACCCAAACCGCATCCTTCTTATTCTTTGTTGCTGGAAGACCAGTCACAAAGTACATTGTGATATGATCCCACTTGTATTTCGGAATGGGCAGGTTCTGGAACAACCCACTCACAAATTGATGCTCGTCCTTAAAAAGTTGAAAAATTGGGAACTTCTCCACCCATTTGGCCACATCTCATTTCATACCGATCCAATGATAATATCTCTTTATGTCGTGATACATCTTGGTCAGACCCGGATGAATTGAGAAATTAGACGAGTGTGCTTGCTTGAGGATCTTGTCCTTAAGCTCCTTATCATTAGGCACATTGACCCGTCCATTGAACAAGATCGTTCCATTATTGGACGTTTGATACTCGGTCTAGTCATTTTGAGAAACTTTTTTCAAGTTCTCATCATTTCCTTGCGCAATCCGGATCCTTGTGAGAAGATCCGCTTGGTCTGCTGCCCCCAGACCCAATGGTTCTTGATCCTTAGACAATGCATTGAGATGAAATGTCTGGATCATTCCTTTCAGTTCTTCAGACTCCTTTTCAGACACATAAGTTTGTATCATGCTTTGTGCATCTGCGACCAAGTTGGCCATGTCTGGAAGACAAGCAATTTCCAGATCATAATCAGCCATGAATTCCATCCATCGCCTTTACCTTAAGTTTAGCTCAGGATGGGTGAAAATGTACTTCAAGCTCTTATGATCGGTGAAGATCAGCACATTGGCTCCATACAAATAGGAACACCAAATCTTCAAGGCAAACATCACCGCAGCCATTTTGAGGTCATGGGTCGGATAGTTCCCTTCATGCTTTCTCAATTTCCTTGATGCATAGGCAATCACTTTGCCCTTTTGCAGAAAAACACAGCCAAACCTAGATATAGATGCATCTGTGTAGACTGCATACGGTTCATTCGTTTCAGGCAAGGCCATAACTGGTGCACTCGTTAGCATATCTTTCAATGCAGAGAAGCACATTTCACATTCTTCCGACCATGTGAATTTTCACATCCTTTCGACCATGTGAATTTTCACATCCTTTCCAGTTAGTTGATTCATGGGTTGAGCCATACTGGCAAAACCTTTTAAAAACTTCCTATAGTAGCCAGCCAATCAGAGGAAACTCCTTACCTCAGTGGTATTTTGTGGTATTGGCCATTCCTTGATCGATTTGATCTTCTCTGGATCAACCGAGACTCCCTCACCAGACACAATGTGTCCAAGCAATCCGATACTCCTTTGCCAAAAAGAACTCTTGCTGAGCTTGGCAAAGAGTTTATGCTCCCTTAGCCATTACAGCACGGCTCGAAGATTACCTTGATGTGAATCCCGATCCTTGGATTAAACGAGTATATCATCTATAAAGATGATTACAAATTCATCCAATAAATCTCTGAATATCCCATTCATTATTTTCATGAAGGCGGATGGGGCGTTGGTTAGTCCGAACAGCATGACCACAAGTTCATAGTGTCCATACCTCGTCTTGAATGCTGTATTCTGCACATAAGTTGACTCAATAGGGATTAGATGGTAACCTGACGCCAAGTCAATCTTGGAAAACCAAGTCGCCCCTCTTAGATGGTCTAGCAACTCATCTATCTGAGGCAATGGGTACTTCTTCTTCACAGTAACCCGATTCAATCCCCGTTAGTCAATGCATAGAAGAAAACTTCCATCCTTCTTCTTTACGAACAGGACCCCATGGCAAGTTACTTGGCCGTATGAATCTTTTTCGTCAATTTTTCAAATTGCTTCTTTAACTCAGACATTTCGGCCGGAGCCATTCGATATGGTGACTTAGACAATGGACCAGTTCCTGGTTCAAGTCTGATTTTGAATGGATCCGACCGATCAGGTGGTAAACCCGACAAGGTTTGGAACACATCCTCGAACTCATTGACCACATGAATCTCTCCAAGGTCTACACCTTTCCCAACTTTGGTTATGGTGATTGTATCCAAGTAGGCCTTACAACATTTCTCGAGCATCCAATTCGTTTGGATCACGAAGACCACTAAACTTCCCGGAGTTGGCCTTATCCCTTGGAACTCAATCGGTCCAGCCCTACTCTCAAACCAACTCGCCCTTGGTGACAGTCCAGAGTGGCCCGATATTTTTCCAACCAGTCTATGCATAAGATCACTTCATGATTCTTAAGGCGGACTATTACTAAATCCATAGGCATGCTCTTGCCTTGGATCACAACCAAAATTTTTTTAACCATCCCTAGAGAATGCATGACCTGCCCCCGGCTGCATTCACTAAGCCAAAAAATCCATCATGTTTCTTCTTGAACATTCCCATTCCGATCATATCCGAGCTTACAAAGCTATGTTTTGCCCCTAAATCGAAAAGAGTGTCTGCATCCACACCACCAATACTTAAGGTCCCTACAATCATTTTGTAGGCTAAGTATCTACCCATATTATGTTCAATGCAATGCAATGCAAAAATAGAATAGGTCATGGCTTAACAACGTACCAGTGATCCGCTTGGAAGGTGCTAGCCTCTCCAGACTCTTTCGAAAGCTCATACACCTGTGGTGCCATGTTATGCTCCTTGCTTTGGGCCTACCTGTCTACATCCACGCGGTTACTCTTCTGCTCCACTTGCAACTTTGGGCATTCTCTCTTGAAATTCCCAGTCTTTCCGCAATGGTAGCAAGACTTAGCATCATAAATAGTCACTTTTCCTTGCCCTTGGCCCACTTTTGGAAAGTTTTCGGTCGCATGGTCCTTGCTGACACATCTGATGCAAGTGCTCATCGCCCTCCAGCATTCACCCCTGTACCTCCTACCGCACTTGGGCATTCAGGTCGATTTCCAGAAGTCCTATGGCCTTCATCGACCTCGTCCCTTTTCCTATTCCGATCGCGTGACTTGCTAACCGAAGACGGATATGAGTGAGACATGATACGATTCTTTTCAGCAAGAGTAGCTTCCAGAAATCCACCCTTACAGTACTGAAGGTGCGAACATATCAGTGGGTGCGGAGTTCAACTCGTAGGCCTCAGAAGAGCCTACGCACCTATATCATTTCCTCTTCAAGCTCCTTCCCCACATACTATCTGAGTTGGTTGAATTCTTCTTCAGATTCCCGGACAGTCATGCGACCTTGGGTTAGCTCCATAAATGTTGCCTCAAGCCGATCTCATATGCTTCAACTGGTGGATCGATCTCTACTACCTCAGTCGTTTCTCTAACCCGTCTATCAACTAAAGGTATGGCCATGGGGATTTGAGTTGCCTGGCCCACAAACAAATTCACCAATGGTGTTACCACTTGGGTCAGTGCAGCCATCTGAGTAGCCATAGTCTTTAGTCACTTAACAATCCCTCATGGACGGTCTATGTTTTGATCCTTTCATCCCGCAGTTTCATCAACTGCTCCACTCGGTGGAGCCAAGTGATGAGCCGCATTAGAGGATTCCACACCATGCTCTTCATGCTGATTCTGTCCGCGGTTTTGGGGATCCACGGTCCGAGCCTCACCAAGGTTAGTCTGAACCGGCGGTGTTCCCCCCTTCAGTTTTTCCAATCTGAGGTCCTATTGGACCTAGGTTCAAGGGGTTCACACCATCATCAGGCGCTTGAATTGATTCAGCCACTCCTTTGGATTTCTTTCCCTTTCCGGTTTTGCTTTTTCCAGCCTGAGGATAAAACATGTTAGTGAATTACCGCAACATATATGACACATCCTAGGCTAAGCAACATTATCGTTAGACCCGAGCAAGATGAGTGGTTTCCTCATAACCCAACTATCCTAGAATCAACTGATACCAAATTAAAGTGCCTTAACGCGGACCCTAAGTCCAGTGAGGTTTCTAGGATTCACGCCTGAATTTTTCTAAGACATTTGGTTCGTTTTAAGCCATTATCCTTTCTATATTCATTTTTTTTAATTATCTGATTCAATTGTTAGATTCTATATGCCAGTATAATAGATTCAATACGTTAAAAGATAAACCGATTATTTATTTATTTCAAAACGATTTGATACAATGAGAGTTTGTCTTATAAGCTCTTACAAAGTAATTGACCCTAATCAGTTTATCTAACCACCCATCCATCCTTGGCTGTGAGTCTTCACGGCTGAGCCAAATCCTTCCCACAATCACCATATTTTCCTGAAACCAACAACAAACATAAGCAATCTATCGATGGCTTAGTGAGTGGTTTCTAGACATGCAACTTATGTTCGGATTCTTTCCTAACTTCAACCCGAAATCCCCTTAATAATACTCGACTTTTCAAGTCATTTAACCAGATCGATCAAGTTCAGTTTGCGGATCTATATCCGACCGTCTTACCACTGAACCATCCGGATCGGCCTTAAACTAATCAACCCATTCGGCTCTGATCTAAGATCTATCGGATCCAGTACTTAAGCATCGGATCACATGATCTGACCGGTTTACAGCCTTGGTACTTTACTAGGCCCTAAGGCCTAAGATACTCAATCGTTCATGCAGAATATCAAAGGAAACGATCAAGAATAGAGAGAGAAGGATGTAACCGTTTGGATGATTACCCTATAACTAATCAAAATCACCCGAAGGCTATGGGCGATGGTTTATCCAGTTCATCCACTCACCTTAGAAGTGCGTTCTAAAGTCCAGGTCCTAGTACGTTGTACTTTCTCCTTCAGACTCATTGTTGGATCGTTCTTCAAGACACTGCAGTTGCACTGCCTTCTTAGCTTGATTTCGATCAAGTCTTTCTCCTAAATCCCTTAAGTTCTTGTCTTTCAGTTCGCCTTTGCGTTCTGATCGCTTCTTGAGTTTCCTTAGAAATTTTGTCCTAAAAACGACCCAAAGGCCCGAAATATATAGAAGACTTGGCCAAAAACCGCCTTGGGTGAAAAGGTGCCTTTTTGGAAACTATCTGGATGGTTATCCACACACGCCCCCTCGGCCCAAAACCGCATAACACGCTTCCCACACGTGCCTCAGATCAACTAACCAAGTTTGGATCCATACCTGATTTGACTATCACTCTGATAACCAGCCCGACCCAACCAGCTGGCTCAACCATCAAACACTCTACCAAGCTGAGTTAAGCTTCCTGGTAGTTGATCCAGCTGACTGAGATGGGTCTACTAGCTGATCTAGCTAACTTAGATTATTGAACTCAGCCTGAGCTTAGTCCAGCTTGCCCTGAGCTCAGTACGGCTTGCCCAAGCTCCATACAGCTCGTCTCACTCTTTCCTTAGCTTGGACGAGCTCCTTTTTCCTTGTTTTCTTGGCTAAGTACCGATCATCACCCGGACATAAGCCATTATTCAGACCTCGCTTGCCTTTGTGTCTTACAACCGGCTTGCACGTTCCCACGTCCCATGAATCATTCTGGACAATCCAATCTCGGATCAGGGATGCTACAGAAAGTCTTGAACATGCCCAGGTGTGATATGCAAAACGAAGCAACCTCGATGACAATAGCATGACATGTGTACTAATCGGTTTCTCTAAAGAATCAGAAGCATATTGGCTCTACAATCCAAAGATGAAGAAGATTGTAGTGAGCAAGGACGTAGTATTTGAGGAAAAGAAGGGCTGGAATTAAGAAGGACAACAAGACTATCAACCAGATTCTGCACTTACCTGGAATGATGATGATGTGAGCTGGGAAGAAAATGGTGAAGAAGCTAGTGATGATGAAAACCCAGTAGCTGCACCATAACAAAACAACGAACCAGAACAATTATAGAAGTTGCAGAGGAGACTCATAACGAGCAGGTTGCACAAACCATGGAGGGACGAGGAGTAAGACGCCCTCAATATCTAAACGACTATGTTACTGGAAGAGCAAACATGGATAAAGAAGACGAAGTTAACATGGTCAGTATGGTGGAATTCAACTCTACGGATCCTTCATCCTTTGAAGAAGCATGAAAATGTTTGAAGTGGAGGGAAGCTATGGATGAAGAGATGAATTCAATTGTGAGGAATCAGACTTGGGAGCTCTTAAGTCTACCATATGAAGCTAAATGCATTGGTGTGAAGTGGATATATAAAACAAGCTAAATGAGAATGGAGAAGTATGCAAGCGCGCTTGGTGGCTAAGGGTACTCTCAAGAACATGGAATAGACAACAGTAAAGTTTACGCACTGGTTTCTAGGATGGACACCATCATACCCATTCTTGCTACAACTTCACAAAGAGCTTGGGAAGTACATCAGTTAGATGTAAAGTCCGATGATATACCTTATTATTTACCAGTTTTATAGTATTATTTGGATCTTATTTAGAATCTACTATGTGTGTCTAAACTGTGTTTTAGATTCTGTTCAGGTCAATGTACGTTTTGGAGCATTATGGAGATAATGGAGCTTGTTAGTGTAAGTAAATGAAGAACAATGAAGAACAAGTAAAGAGAGTAAATAAGAGAAAGAAAGAAAGAGTGATTTGAGAGTGAGAGAGTTAATGAGGAAATGTATTTTTTTCCTTGCTTGCATTCAGATACTAGCAACAACATATATAGGAGTCTCTACATGGAAACTCAGAAGACAAAGAGACAAAGCAAGGGGACACAAACATCATAATTGGGTTTGGAATAGTAATATCCACTCCCAACAACTCTAATTCAAATTTGAACTTGTAGATCCACATTTGAACTTCAAACTTCAAATCCCTTTCTAGAAGCTTTCTTAGGCGTGCTCAGGTTGACCTGAGAAAGCCTCTCAGTTCCCTTGCCTTCCAAGCCACTCTAGATTAAATCACTCTTGCTGGAGCGAGCAGCAGAACAGCAGCAACTTGTAACTGGTGTAACTTCCAAACCATAACTCCTTTTGGACTGATTCCAATTCGCCGCGAGACCTTGATGAGTTTAGAATGTAGGGCAATTGGTTGCATGGTCAAATTCTTCATGGTTAGGAATTTACGCTCTTTTTCCTGAGACATGCCAGTGTGAATTCCATCACTAGCATTTTTCTTGTTTATTCTAATACTCCCCCTCAAGCTTGACCATAAGGTATGGTGAAGCTTGGAAGCACCATAAAGACATCCCTCATTAAAACCTTGTATGAAAAAACCCTATGGGATAAAATCACACAAGGAAAAAGAGTAGATGCTTTATGGTGAGAGGAGATCATGCTCTGGATAGGTCTATGAGTCCCAATTTTGGGTGTATGAACTCACAGACCTTAGTGCTTGCTCCCTTAGTGAAGATATCAGCTAGCTGGTCCTCACTTCTGGTATAGCAAGGGAGAATGATCTTCTGTTCCACGGCTTGTCTCACTTTATGGCAGTCCACTTCAATGTGTTTGGTTCTCTCATGGAAGACTGAGTTGGATGCTATATGGATAGCTGCCTGGTTATCGCAATGCATTGTGATTGGTGTTGTTGTCTCTATGCCCAAGTCTCTTAGCAGATTCCTGATCCAAATGAGCTCACTTGTAAGCTTCCTCATTGCTCTATATTCTGCTTCAGCACTTGAACATGACACAATCTTTTGCTTCTTGCTCTTCCAAGTGACTAAGTTGCCTCCAATGAAGGTACAATAGCCTGTGATAGATCTCCTATCCATTCTATCACCAGCCCAATCTGCATCACAGTATCCCACTATCTCTGTGCTCTTGTTGTATCCCATCCATACACCTTGTCCCGGAGCTTTGCTTAGGTACCTTAAGATCCTTCCCACCATATTCCAATGATGAACTTTGGGACCTTGCATGTGTTGGCTAACTTGATTCACAGCAAAGGAGATATCGGGTCGAGTGATGGTTAGATAGATAAGCTTCCCCACCATCCTTCTATAGAGTTTAAAGTCTCCAAATGGTTCATCTTCAAACTCCCCCTCACGTACAACTTTGTATCCTTCCTCAAGTGGTGTCTTGGCTATTCTTCCTCCAAGCTTTCCTGCCTCATTTAATAGATCAAGTGTGTACTTTCTTTGGGATAGAAACAGCCCCTCCTTGGATCGGCATATTTCTATTCCTAGAAAGTACTTTAGCTCACCCAAATCTTTAATATCAAAAATAGACTTAAGAAAAGCTTTCGTAGAGATGATACCTTCCTTGTCATTTCCAGTGATGATTATGTCATCAACATAGATAAGGATTACCACAATACTTTGTTGGGTTGTGAGAGTGAAGAGTGTGTGATCAGCTTCTGACTTGATAAATCCTCTTCCATTGAGAGTTGTACTTAGCTTGTGATACCAAGCTCTAGGTGACTGCTTTAGGCCATAGATGGCCTTCTTCAATCTCAAGACATTCCCTGGCTTTACCATGTCTTCTAGGCCTGGTGGTGGTCTCATATAGACCTCATCTTCCAGTTCTCCTTGTAGAAATGCATTCTTGACATCCATTTGCCACAAATCCCATTCAAGGTTCACAGCCACTGATATTACAATCCTTATGGTGTGAAGCTTGGCTACTGGAGCAAAAGTATCAAGATAGTCTTCTCCATAGACCTGAGTGTATCCTCTTGCAACCAACCTTGTCTTCCTCCTCTCTGGTTTTCCATTGGCCTGGTACTTGATGGTGAAGAGAAGCCGGCTGGTCACAGCTTTCTTGCCTTTAGGTAACTCAGCCTCAAACCATGTGTCATTTCTTTCCATAGCACTCATCTCAGCTCCCACTGATTCCCTCCATTCTTCATCCTCCATAGCCTCTTCATAGGTCTTTGGAATGAAGTCTTGATCGAGATTAGCTAAGAAGACTGCATGCTCTTGAGGATAACTTGCCAAAGAACAAGTTGCTTGGATAGGATGAGCCACTGCATTGCTGTTGAAGTACACTTGTCTTATTCTAGCGCTTCTTCTTAATGGTTGAATCTGTTGCTCCTCTACCACTTGCTTTATTCTAGCGCTTCTTCTTAATGGTTGAATATATTGCTCCTCTTCCAATCCTTGTTCTCCACTGGCCTGATCAGAATCAGCAGCTCCATCTTGATCATGTATGTCATGTGTTGTTGTTGAATCATCTTCTTGTTGGGATGATTCAGTCTCATTGCCCCCCTCAGGATCAGGATGGACCGTTTCAACAACAGGTTGATCAAGACTTGGTTCACCATCAGCTGAAGTATCCATGGGATTTTTAGGTGCTGAGGGACTGATTCCTAGACTTTCCATGATGATCCGAAGGTTGGTGGCCCTATCTGATCCTCCGTGGAGCAAATCTTCGAGGTCTTCCCAGCTCTTTTCCTCATAGAACCCTTTTTCCTCAACAAACTTCACATCTCTTGATACTAGAACTCTCCTAGATTCCGGGCAGTAGCATTTGTACCCTTTTTGTGTGTGGGAATAGCCAATGAACATTGCCTTGACACTTTTAGGATCTAGCTTGTTTCTTTGTTCACCTGGTACCAGAACATAGCACACACATCCAAACACACGTAAGTGATCTATTGGAGGGTTAGTTTTGTGTAATACCTGAAATGGAGATTTATCTTGGAGTATCTTTGTAGGAATCCTATTGATCAAGTAGCATGCTGCAACCACAGCATCACCCCAAAATCTTTTAGGGACATTGGTGTGGAACATCATGCTTCTTGCTACTTCCATCAGATGTCGATTCTTCCTCTCAGCCACACCATTCTGTTGAGGGGTGTAAGGACAGCTAGTTTGGTGGATGATCCCATGTTTGGCCAAGTGATTTTTGAAGGCATGGCTTGTGTATTCTCCACCATTATCTGACCTAAAAATTTTAATCTTAGAGTTGAAATGGTTAGCCACATAGTTTTGAAAGTTTATAAATGCTTCTAAAACTCTATCTTTGCTTTGAATTAATGTTAACCAAGTAAACTTTGATTTTTCATCTATGAATGTAACAAAGTATTTATGGCTTTCTCTAGATACACAAGGAGCAGTCCAAACATCAGAATGAATTAAATCAAAGCAATTTTCATAGATAGTAATGGACTTAGGAAAAACAGACTTGCAATGTTTCCCAAGGATACACGCTTCACAACTTTCATTTTTAAAAGATAAATTGGGTAACATCAGTGCTAAAGCTCTAGAATGAGGGTGACCTAATCTAGCATGCCATAACACATCAGTAGATAATGCAGAAGTAGATTTAAAAGCATAAGGTAAATATGATTTATTCTTGGTGTCTTCTAGGACATATAGCTCTCCTTTGCTCACACCTTTTCCCAGCACCTTATTAGTCTTAATATCCTGAAAGCACACTTCATTAGGACTAAAAATAACATTGCAATTGAGGTCATTAGTAGCCTTTTTTACAGACAATAGGTTAGAGGTAAAAGTAGGTAAATAAAGAGCTTGAGATTCCTTATCAAATAGATTCAGACTTCCTATGCCTTTAATTGGTATACTATCTCCATTTGCTATCAAAACACTACCTAGAGCCGGTTTGACATTTCTTATGAGTTTTACATCTCTAATCATGTGATGTGTAGCTCCTGAGTCAACTATCAAAGGCCTAGTAGGTTCAGATGAATTTAGAATAGATTTTAAAGCATAATTACTAAGGTTACCAGAATTGGCATTGATAGCCTTTATGAGAGCCTCAAAGTCTGACTTGCGGATGAAGGTGTCATCATTGGCTGGCTGAGGAGTGGTTTGAGATCCTGACCCAACCGCATGTGAAGCTGCTGCCATAGCTCTCCCATCTCCTCCGATGCTCAAAGCTGCTGCCATAGCTCTCCCATCTCCTCCCATGCTCAAAGCTGCATTATTTGATTGTGACCCTTCTTGAGCTCTAGCTTCATGAGCCTTAGGTCTGTTGTATCTGTTAGCAGAAGTAGGTCTGAGATGAGGATGGAGAATCCAGCAGTTGGTTTTGGAGTGACCCTCCTTCTTGCAATGCTCACAGGAAACTTGTTTATTTCCTCCACCACCTCTTGATTTGAAGTAAGCCTTGTTGGCTGTGAGTTCCTCCATCTTCTCAGCCTTGTGGACCATGGTTAGCTCCCCTTTTCCACCAAATAAACCTTCTGAACCTAGCTCCTTCTGCAACTGAGAGCATACTTCATCATAACTTGGCAGTTCCTTGGACCGAAGGATGTGCTTGAGAAGGTCACTGAAGCTTGGTTTGAGTGTGAGGAGTAGTCCAAACACTTTATCCTGCTCACGCCTCTCTTCAAGGACAGCAGGGTCAGAGGAGCTTGGTCTTAGCATTTCAAGCTCTGACCAGAGTTGGCTGTACTTGCCAAGATGCTTGGTAAGATCCATTTCTTCTTGCTGCATATTATTAAGGGCCCTCTTTACTTCAAAAATTCTAGTAAGGTTTGAAGTGTTACCATAGACTTTTTGTAAGGTATCCCAAAGCTGTTTTGCTGTTTCACAGTGGGAGTAAGCTTCCATTATAGGCGTGTCAAGTGAGCTCTGCAGAATAGACAGCACCATGAGATTTTCTTGTTCCCATTTGCCTTTATCTATCTCCACTATCTCCTTGCCGCCAGCTCCTTGGCCGGTTTGCTTTGGTGCCTCACTTGTAGTGACATGCCCCCATAAGCCTCTTCCTCCAAGTGCAGTCCTAGCCAGTCTTGACCAGGTAATGTAGTTAGCTCCCTTTAGGGTAGCCGGAATCATAACAGTCTTGTATTGTTGCTGCTCCATCTTCTTCTTGTAGATAAAAGGAGAAACAAACTTCTTGTAGAGTATTAGGAAGTGTATGTTGCGGAAGTGATGTTGAGGAGAGTAAACAGAGTGATGTTGCGGAAGTGTATTAGGAAATCAGGAGCTTTAAAGCTCTGATACCATGTAAGTAAATGAAGAACAATGAAGAACAAGTAAAGAGAGTAAATAAGAGAAAGAAAGAAAGAGTGATTTGAGAGTGAGAGAGTTAATGAGGAAATGTATTTTTTTCCTTGCTTGCATTCAGATACTAGCAACAACATATATAGGAGTCTCTACATGGAAACTCAGAAGACAAAGAGACAAAGCAAGGGGACACAAACATCATAATTGGGTTTGGAATAGTAATATCCACTCCCAACAACTCTAATTCAAATTTGAACTTGTAGATCCACATTTGAACTTCAAACTTCAAATCCCTTTCTAGAAGCTTTCTTAGGCGTGCTCAGGTTGACCTGAGAAAGCCTCTCAGTTCCCTTGCCTTCCAAGCCACTCTAGATTAAATCACTCTTGCTGGAGCGAGCAGCAGAACAGCAGCAACTTGTAACTGGTGTAACTTCCAAACCATAACTCCTTTTGGACTGATTCCAATTCGCCGCGAGACCTTGATGAGTTTAGAATGTAGGGCAATTGGTTGCATGGTCAAATTCTTCATGGTTAGGAATTTACGCTCTTTTTCCTGAGACATGCCAGTGTGAATTCCATCACTAGCATTTTTCTTGTTTATTCTAATAGTTAGAGCATTCAGAGGAGATATCTAGTAATTGTTCACGATCAGATAAGTATGAGTCGAAGTCAAGCATGACCATCGATCGATGGAGCATTCTTGCTGTCGATCGACGGCCTACTCACTGAAGTATTGGCCGACTTCAAGCCCAAGTCAAGAAAAATTACGAGAATGCACCCGAACGAGTTTTGACCTAGTTTATAAAGGTTCTGCCATTGTTTAGGCAGAAGAGAGACAAAATACACAAAAGTATTATTTACAGCTTTTAGTTTTCTTAGCAGTTTAATGGAGATGATCTGAACTCCTTCAGAGATTTGTATTGGAACCCCATTACTTATTCTATGCATTATATTATTCAGTCTATCATATTTTCTATGATTATGTCTGAATAATTGTCCTGTTAGATTTAAGGTTTATAAT
Source organism: Moricandia arvensis (assembly GCA_905132765.1). Classification (NCBI taxonomy): domain Eukaryota; kingdom Viridiplantae; phylum Streptophyta; class Magnoliopsida; order Brassicales; family Brassicaceae; genus Moricandia; species Moricandia arvensis. The sequence continues at coordinate 41,698 of CAJHQP010002160.1, forward strand.
GGTATGTATGAATTAGCCCCAAAATAGGATTGTTAGAATGAAAAATATCAATCTTTGGAATTGTGTTTAATGCTTGCGTTCTAGAGTAGCTAACTAGAAACCTGAACTTAGGAGATGGACAGCTACGAGAGTAGGTTCTGTACCAGATTGATTCCATTGAGCTAGGTTGTTAGATACATGCGAGAGCTCGTTTACTTAACCTAGCAGACGAACTTCCTGTCTCATTAGCATCGATCGACACTCATCCTTAGCCATCGATCGACTGTCTACTCCTCTGTCCGCATACGAGAGTTGGGACAATAAGGAGTCAACCAAGTTAATTAATATCCTCGCATAATAATAATTCACTGCATCTTATCCACTATAATTCACTTGTCTGAAATCCTAGATCTACCGTTTTTATATTTGAATCAACTTTATTTATTTAGAAAATTTCCTTTTCAGAAAAACTTATAATAAACCTTCTTTTTATAGCTTGCCTAGCTTAGCCATTAGGAATACATAAATGTATTGTGCGCCCTCGCTCTCTGTGGAATTGATCCTTAAGTACTACAATTAGACCTCTCTTGGCAAGAGTAGTTCGTAGGGTTAATTTGATAGATTGCATGCTTTAAAATAAACCTTAACTCGCACGCTATCAAATTTGGCGCCGTTGCCGGGGATCAAGGAACGCCATTAGATTTATTTGGGTCGACAAGCTATTTCCCCACAAGAACTATCATATAGCATCAGATCCACACCAAACTATGACCTAGTGTCAAATCTGTATGATTTGAAAGTTATAAACTTATTTCTCCACGAATTAACAATTTCAAATGTATTTCTCTCCGAACCGATACTTCGAAACTTAATTACCCATAAACCATAGTTTTAATTGGTTTATTATTAACCAAATAGTTTAAACTGACTAAGCCAAACCAAAATTCATTTTAAATAATTTTTATTACAGAATATTGTTTATCTTCTTATTGAAATTTCAATGTAGATTTTTTTAACTTCAAGGAAGTTTTAGGTTTATATTTTTGTGTTTTCTGAAATTTAAAAGAAAAAAAATACATCAAGATTATACTTTTATAAAGTTTAATAAAATCACAATGAACAAATAAGTTTGTGAAATTTGTGTTTTTTTTTAAATTGAAAGAAAAAAATCAAATTTTGATAAAAATATATATGTAAATACTTCTAATTTTGTTGAATTTTGATGAGAATTAATTTTTATCAATAAATATCCATAATTTTTAACTTTTTATGTTATTGATAAAAGATTGATTTACGTCAAAATTCAACGAAACATAGATTTTGACATGTACTTTTATCAAAATTTAATTTTTGCTTTCAAATTTCAAAAACACACAAAAAACATTAAATAAGCTTATTTGTTTATTGTAATTTTATTAAATTTTGTAAAAATGAAATTCTGATGTAAATATTTTTGTTTAATTTTTAAAAAACAAAACAATTATAAAAAAATATTAGGAAAGCTTTTTTGAATTCAAAAAAAATCTATATTTTGAAATTTCAACAAGTAGATGAACAATATTCTTTAATAAAAATTGCTTAACATGAATTTTTGCTTGGTTAATCCGGTTTAAACTATTTGGTTAATAATAAACCAATTAAAATATGGTTTGTGTGTAATTAAGTTTTGACTATTGGTTCAGGGAAAAATACATTCAAAATTATTAATTTATGGAGAAATAAATTTATAACTTTCAAAGAGATTTGACACTAGTTCATCATAGTTTGGTGAGGATCTGATGCTATATGGTAGTTCTCGTGGGGGAATAGCTCGTCGACCCGATTTATTTTCTAGGGTTTAGTCTAGAATATTTCTTTACTACAAGTTACTAATAATTTATTTTTATTATCTTTCAGGTGCATGCCCAGCAGTACCAGAAGCAATAAGAACATGGAATTACTCTTCTCATATCATGTTGTAAACGAACGTTCCATCCGTAAACAGATACGACAAGCATTTCTCATCAGTAGCACTCAACCGCCGATCGACGCTCCTTCACGACCAACATCGATCGGCAGTACCCACATTGCATCGATCGATGGTAGTTTTTGAGTTCAGATAGTTGCGGATTTAGTTGTGGTTCAAGATGAGAGAGGAGACTTGTATGACCTTGAAGATCATCTGTGTAATGCAAAAGGTCAGAGAATTGATGATCAGGGGGTTGTAATCCATGAACCAGAAGTAGAAGCAGACGCTGCAGTAGCTCGACCTGGAGCTGACGCCCAAGCTGATCATCGGACACTGGTAGACTACAATCGTCCAGACCAGTTATATGCTAACAGATCCGCTATTCGTCCTCCAAGTTTCCAGAGGAACGACTTTGAGATCAAACTGTCCTTCTTCGCACTCGTTGCGCATGCACCCTACCATGGATTGTGAGATGAGCATCCGGTGGAACATCTGGAGAAATTTGAGTATCCAGTGCCTGCTATTAAAGCCAATGGAGTCCCTGGGGACTATCTATTTTGTAAGCTCTTGAAGTACTCACTTGCTGGAGAGGCTTCACATTTGCTTAAGCAGCTACCACCAGGGTCTCTGACATCCTGTACAGACATCAAGAATGCGTTTCTGCGCAATTTCTTTGATGATACGCGAGCAAAGGACTTGAAAATCATAATTGGTACATTCACACATGAACCTGGAGAATCATTTAGAAGCTCTTGGTTCAGATTTAAGTCCTACCAGTGAGACTGTCCACACCATAGTTTCAACGAGGTGCAACTACTTAGCACATTTTTCAGAGGTATTGGTCTGCAGTACCAGATGGCTTTAGACACAGATAGTGAAGGAAACTTCAACACAAGGAGTCCAAAAGAAGAAACAAGGCTTATTGAGAACTTGACGTCTAGGAATAGCACCAAGAACACCGACTATGAGAGGAAGAAATCAGCTCCATCTTTGAGTAAGGAGCAGATAGATGAAGTCAAAGCAAAGTTGGATAGTGTTCAGAAGTTTCTCAAGAAGTAAGAAGTGAAAGTCATGGAAGAACAAGAAGACAAAGATGTGAATTTTTTTGGTGGAAACGATTTCCAGAGACATGGAAATCGAGGCTACAACAGAAACTACAACCAGAATTCACAGTAGCGAGGCCTAGCAACAACAAAGGGACCTCTGGATCTTCTTATCAGAACCCACCCCAGAGACTCATGAGAGAAAGTTATAAGCTATGGTTGATAGAATATTGCAGTAGTAGCAGCAGATGACTGTGAACTTCAATGAAAAGTTAGATGCTATGTACATTAACCTCAACACAAAGTTTGAAACTCTCAACACTCATGTCAAGAAGTTGGAGAATCAAGTGGTCTAGACAAGTGAGGCCATTTAGAGATATGAGACCCTGATTAAGGAGCAAGGCGAGCTAGTCAGAAGTACCACGTCAGTGCATTGATAGGTGATGATTTTTGGCAAGAGGTGAAGAGAAAACAGCTCTAGGAAGGAGTTTTCTGTGTAGAAAGTGCTATGTCCTTCGGCGGTTCACACTGGTGTCGATCGACCCCCAAACCTGAGCATCGATCGACGGAACCTTCAGAGTCTGTAGCTTCATGTGAGTCTTCGGACATCAATCGACATAGGGAAGCCAACATCGATCGACAATCTCCAACGACAGAACATGTTCGTCTACCAAGTTTGAATGCAAGCTTCTCCGAGAATGGAGACTCAAGAACAGAACGCTGATACACCTGAGCCAATGAGAGTTGATAAAACAACAGAAAGGTACCCCAAAAGAAAGCAGAAGATTCCTAAACATCTTCGCAGAAAAGCAACTGACAAAGAGATGGATGGCTTTGCCAAAAGAGTTTTTAAAATTTGTTTAAATACTCAATTTGATGAAGCGTACTATACTCATAGATTGTGGATGTTTTTCAAGAAATCCAAGGAAACATAAAAGGACATAGAGCCCATGTTCAATGACCTTAGAAAAGCTAAAGCAGAGGACCACTCTCAAGAAGAAAAATGACCCTGGGAAATTTGTGATTCCATGTTTTGTCAAAGGTCACGAGTATCCCAATGTCCTCTGCGATATTGGATCAACAGTCAGCATCATGCCTAGAATTATGTCAGAGAAGGTAAGCATGAAAGTGGAGCCTTCTAATGATTCATTCACCTTTGTGGATTGCTCCAAATTGAATTCAGGAGGGATAGCCAAAGACGTCCCAGTGTAGATTTGCAATGCCTTGATCCCAGTAGACTTCCATGTGATGGATATAAAGATTGACTGGAACTCTTCCTTACTCCTTAGAAGAGCATTCATGGCCACACTGGGAGCTATATGCGACATGTAGACAAACAAGTTGTATATATCCTTGATTGATTCAAACAACTCTTATGAATCTGTTAAGCTTAAGAACAAGGCTACTCTGATGGAACTGAGTGATGATCTAGGCTTGATTGCTACATGCTTCTGTAATTACGATCAAGATAAAGAGCCTGCATACACATCATCGGTCGATACCCAACCCTTGGTATCTGTCGACGGCAGCTACACCCTAAGCCTGCATAAAACTCACCCTTCAGCATCAATCGATACTCAACCTCTAACATCGGTCGACGGTTATGCCACATATCAGAATGACGAAGACAGAGTCAAGAAGACATAGTCTCCATTGTACGGCAATACCATGAGATGGCACCAGAGAACAATAACCCAGAATACGATGCTTCCTACTTTGAGGAAGAATTTGAGTATCATGCTTTTGCATTAGAAGAGGCTAGAAATTTCAGAGGATCCTATGGAACCTGGAATGCAACACTAATCGACAGTGACTCAATACCATTGATCGACGATAATATGGGAGGATACAATGACAATTATGGTTATCTCAGGCCATATGAGTTTGGAATTATGAGGGACCCAGATGGATATACATAAGCAATGGATGGAAGGAGTGTCAATGTATCCAAGAACGATATCGCAAACATATTGGCTATGGCTAATGGATCAGGGAATCTCTTCAGAAAACAAAACTCGATTGGGGCAGTCAGTTCAGCATCGATCGACGACAACACTTGGCCATTGATCGACAGTCATTACGCAGCATTTAAGCAGAGGCTGGTAACAAAGAAGTTATTACAAGACAAGTTTGATGGAGTTTAAATTTCTCAAGACTTGATGAGGGATAGTATCTACCAGAATTTGGAGGATATTTCAAAGCCCACATATGCCAGGCTTAACATGTTGATGGGATGCATTCAAGCACTCAAAGAAAGGATAAGCAGAATGTTGATTGCTCAGAGAAGGATGGACATCTAGAGAACCAGAGCAGAAGAAGCTGTGAGAGGCTTCATTAGTGCATGGTTTGAGAAAAGCAAAGAGTATGTGGATACTTGCTTTCCACATTGGTTTGATGAACCACCTTCCTAGTCCATAAGTCCAAACGTCTAGCTAAAGACTATAACCATGTGATGAGTGGGAGGCAGCCCACTATTTAGTAAGTTTTATTTTCAGTTATTGATTACATTTTTTCTTAATTACTTTAGGTTTTCAAAGGAGGAGTAGAAAGGTTGGAAGCAACCATTGGTCGACACCAACACCTCACCATCGGTCGACGGTTTCGATGGTTCACCATCAATCAAAATTCAACACTCACCATCGGTCGACACTTTTTACAAAGTTTGGTAACATCGACTTTCTCTCTAACTTTTACTTACGATTTACTTTTATCAATCAAACCTGACGGGATATCACTGGGGAGAGTGTTATTTTTCATATAGTTTTTATAGAGTCAAGAAGAGGATTATGATCATAACTTATTTATTGACTAACCACACTATAGCACCACTCTTAGACATGTCGATTGTAGAGATTAATAGAGATGCCAAAGTAGACCATCTTGCCACTAAATCGCACTCTCTAAGAAATTTTGAAGGAACCAAAACTGATCTCCAACCTAATATTGATTTCTTTGCTTGCTTTGGGGCTTGGTATACATCTGATCGGATTCCTTCTACAAGTTTGTAAGGTACTATTCTGTTTATTTCTGATTTCCCTTCTCTATCTCTCTCTTCAAGATGTATAAGAGAAAAGATTGAGATGATTTTCTGAGATGTATAGGGGTATGTACATTACCGATGACTCCACTATTCTAATTCAAAGGAATGATCACACATTGTTGGAAGCGAGGGGTATGTACATTACTGATGACCTCACTATTCGCCTATAACTTTTTCCCTATAATAATAATAATAATAATAAAGAGATGGCAAGATGGACTGTATTAGCATCATTGTCCATTGAGTTTGAGATCTAAATAGATTCAGAGAGAGAAGAGGGAAGAAAGGGATCATGAAAGTTTCTTGTAGAATGGATTTGGTTGCTATACTAGGATAGGGCATATAAAGTTTCTCTTTGATCAACATTATTTGATGTGGTTGCAATATAGTAAGGCGATTGTAACACCCCCGAACCATTTTAGGTATAGGTCAAACCATCGGTCAACAATCAAACAAGAACATGACCGATGGATCGACTATCTACGAAGGACCAGGAGCGCTACATGACGGGTTAACGGGCGATCCAGCCAAGGTCACAAGAAGTGCAATTCATGACTAGGCCAGTCCGCCCACTAACACGTCCCGTCAGATTAGGGCCTAAGGCTTTTCAACCCATACTCGAATCTGACGTTGTGTTAGCTCGGACAAACTAATATCAGAAACAACAAGTCGTTTACACAAACATCGCTTTATTTATCTTATATATTATATGTTTTGCAACACACAACATAATATACAAGTAGTGGCATGCCAAGAGACCAAAAGTACATACTTATAGTCTGAAAACGTCTTAAGCAAAAAGATGCAAACTCTACACCAGCCGGCCTAGCTTCCCGCGACCTCTAAGGCTGACTCGATCTACTGGTCACCTGAAAACAACAACGAGTGAGAGGTGAGTAATCTAGTATTACGAGTAATCTAGTATTACTCAGTGAGTTACAATCCCCAACTAACAAATCCAACCCCTCGCTATCCCACCCCAAACAATCTAAAGCGAGAGGTTCACCTTATGATAATTAAACACAATTCAATGGATAAGCAATATGAGAAAATACGCAGCAGGAAATATGATAGCAAGATAATTAGTATTATGCTAATTACTGGCTAACCACCAGACTCAAACCCGATTTACTATATGTATAACTAGCTAGGGCCCTGGTGACATCATGTTCCTCCTCACTATCGGCAATATCTTATCTTCCTACCACAGAGGCTAGAAGAAGGAACTTTCAACCGACCGCGGCCACAGTCATTCGGGTCACCGCGCGATAGCCCACAGTCATTTGGGTCACTGCCGGATGTTACACCGTCGTGTAACACTCAGCCTTAGGCCATGACCCCGTCTCTCTGAGTCTTCCCGATCCAGCGAATAAGGGGTTTCCTTGAACCCGCTGGGTACGAGGTCTGGAGGAACACTAACTCACCCCTAATATGCCTAACATTGTGGGTTACACAAATGCTATATGGCCAATATATGACTAATACAAAACCCGGTAAAATAACACAAGGTTCCTAGTATTAATCACCACTAACACAATCAAATGTATTCCAGAATGTAGCATAAAGAGTAATTCCAGAATACCTAACTAACCACAACTTAACGATATTATCTAAGCATTCAGCGTTCTCTAACTAACCAATCAACCTAACCATTAGCATGTTACTACTAAACTCAAGCAATAACTAAGCATGCTATCAACTCAACCAATCAAGATTAATTAACCTCTAATATTAACTAATCAAACCGTTACTAAATTAGACCCAGCCTCCTGCCATGATATAACTTCAAGTAACGGGAACCTGCATGAAAACAAGTCGCAATCAATTGATCATAACTCACAGTGCTTTGGTTGAACGTGGCCTTGACCCCAAATCCGACTTCCGTGATCCGAACCCTTTCTTTACCTTGTGAAGTATATCCACGTATGGACTGACCTTCTTGACTGATCTTCACCTGAACAGAACCTTCCCAAGGCGCCGATCCAAAATTGGTGGAGTACTGACCTCGAAAACTCTCGAAAATGCTCGGAATCTCTTACTTTCTTTTTAGCTTTCTCTCTCACGTTTTTAAGTAGATTTGAAGTGGTCTGAATGTGTCTAAATGGAGTGGAGGTCGTGGGCTATATATAGGAGACAGCAGCCAATCAAAAACAAGTTGGTGGCGGCTCGTGTGTCGGCTCACAAGACTCCGGACGCATGCGCAGCGGCACCTCGTGCTCCACGTGTCAACCAGCATGCTCCAGTCTCATGCAGGGCTCCACCACTCCTCCCAGATGTCAGGCTGCATGACTGAAGCTCATGCAAGTCTCCACAACAACTCCACATGGCGGTCCGCATGCTCTGGTCACATGTAAGCCGGCACCTCGTGCTTCTGTGTGTCACTCCGCATGCTGCGATCGTTCGTGCTGCAATACCTCGTGCTTCCCTTGCCACATACCATGCTCGGCAGTCGACACCACGTCCTGAGCTCATATATTAAGCCACCTCGTGCTGCTCGGTCCGTTCGTCTAATTTCGGCCATTTCGACCAATTTTCGGCCCGTCTTTGGGTTTTGCCGTCATGCTTTGATCCCGTCCTGCTTGCTTCCCATCCTGCTTAATTCCCGTCCTGCTTCTGACTTATAATGTCTTCAGAATAATAATTTACTGATATGACGATTTTCCGAGAAAACTTCGTGGTTAAGAAACGTCGGGTTTCAAAAACGTCGAGCTTCTAAAACGTCTTGCTTCAAAAAATGATAAGCTTCCAAAATGTCCGTCTGGTTAATCTAAGACATTGTATAACATGGTAGACCAGCTTATTTTGACTCATGGTCCCCTCACGATCCATTCTTCGACCATCTCAAACTTCGAAATTTTCGATCAATCCTTATTTTCCGCGACTCGTCCACCAAGTTGATGTTCGACCAATCTTCTAGTTTCTTTTAACCATGTCAAGTTTTATATGACCAAAACTCAACATTCCTCATCAAACTTTGATCCCCAAAAGCTGGTTCCAAAATCCATTTATCGATTTTTTTTTTTTTTTAAAAGGGTTTCTACATTCTCCCCCTCTTAACAGAATTCGTCCTCGAATTCTAAGGTTCTGAGGGGCCTCCTTCCTCCATCACCACGTCCTCTCGGAAAAACTCTGGGTGATTGGCCTTAAATCTTTCTTCATCCTCCCAAGTGACATGAATCCTGTTTCGTTTTCCCCAGAATACTTGTACTTGAGCAATCTCACGATTCTTTAGCTTCCGAATACGCCTTTCTCCCAACCGGATTGGTCCTTCCGGATATGTAAGGTTTGTCCTTAACTCCTCGATTCTCTCGGGCTCAATAGCACTTGGATCCCGTATATGTTTTCGAAGCATGGAAACATGGAATACAGGATGAAGATGCATATCTTCTGGCAGATCCAGTCGATAAGCCACCTCACCAACCTTCCCGATGATCTTGTATGGACCAATGAACCTGACCGCAAGTTTCCCGACCTTGCCAAATCTGTACTTCCCTTTCTGTGCAGTAACCTTCAAATCTACCCAATCTCCTATCTCAAAAGTTACCTTTCTTCTTGACTGGTCTGCGTACTTCTTTTGACGGTCATGAGCCTTCTTCATGTTGGTTTGAATCATCTTCAGTTTGATCATGGTCTCCTGAACGATAGGCAATCCAAACATTCTTCTTTCTCCCACTTCCATCCAACACATAGGTGTTTTGCATGGCCTTCCGTACAGCGCTTCATAGGGTGACATTCCTATACTCGCATGGTGGCTGTTGTTATAAGAGAACTCAACCAACGGTAGGTGCTTCTCCCAATTCCCGGCCCAATCTAGAATACACATCCGAAGCATGTCCTCAATGGTCCGGATGGTCCTCTCCGTTTGGCCATCAGTTTCTGGGTGGAATGCCGTGCTTTTGAACAGTTTAGTTGCCAAGGCTTCTTGTAATGCTTCCCACAAAGATGATGTGAACCTAGGGTCACGATCTGAGACGATGTCTGAAGGTACACCATGTAACTTCACGATTTGGTTGATATACAGCTCGGCCAATACTTCAACTTTATCAGTGTCACGCATAGGCAACAAGTGTGTGACCTTGGTTAACCTATCCACAATTACCCAGATTGAGTTGTTTGATCTACCTGGAGCGGTGGGTAATTCGGTGATGAAATCCATGGAAATAGAGTCCCATTTCCATTGAGGTATCGGAAGACTCTGCAACAATCCTCCTGGAACTTGATGCTCAGCCTTAACTTGTTGACAAGTTGCACACTGAGCGACCCATCCTGCTACTGATCTCTTCATGCCCGGCCAATGGTAGTATCTTCTCACATCTCGATACATCTTCGAACTTCCAGGATGGATACTAAGTAAAGAATGGTGTGCAATCTTTAATATCTCATCTCTCAAGCCTTTTCCTTTAGGTACTGTGATCCTTCCATTAATTAGCAAGGTTCCATCCTCATCTAAGTAGTATCCAGCATTATTTGGCCCGACTTGTCCTCTGAGTTCTTCAACGATCTTTTGTAGTTTCTCATCTTTAAGTTGTTCCTCTCGAATTCTCTGAATCAAACTAGCCTGGTTCACTGCTTGAAGTCCCAATGGCTCGCTTGTTTGCCCTTCCAAAACAACCAACTTCACTTGTTTAAACTCCTGGTTCAACAGCTCCACTTCTTTCTCTAAATCTGCATCCAACTTCCTTCGGCTTAAAGCATCCGCAACAACATTCGCTTTTCCAGGATGGTAGCGAATCTTTATGTCATAGTCAGCCACGAACTCCATCCACCTACGCTGACGCAGGTTCAGGTCTGGTTGGGTGAAGAGGTATTTAAGACTTTGATGGTCCGTATATACCTCTACTTCTTCTCCGTACAAGTAAGATCTCCAGATTCGCAAGGCGAACACCACGGCCGCTAACTCCAAGTCATGTGTACTGTAGTTATCTTCATGCTTCCGTAGTTGTCGTGAAGCATATGCAATAACTCGCCCATCTTGCATTAGTACACAACCTAGCCCAACTCGTGAAGCATCCGTGTACACCGTGTAAGGTTTACCTTGCTCAGGCAAAGCTAACACAGGTGCAGTTGTAAGAGCTTCCTTCAATTTCTTGAATGCCTTCTCGGTTTCTTCCACCCATATGAAAGGAACTCCTTTACCAGTAAGTTTAGTTAAAGGCTTTGCAATGGAGGAAAATTCCTTAACAAACTTACGATAATAGCCCGCAAGACCGAGAAAACTCCTCACTTCTGTCATAGTGGTAGGTCGAGGCCATTCCCGTATTGCTTGGACCTTTTCTGGATCAGCAGCCACGCCCTCTCCTGATACTATGTGACCTAGAAATCCTATCTCTCTCTTCCAAAACGAACATTTGCTGAACTTCGCAAATAGCTTCTGATTTCGTAACCTTTCCATAACCAGTCTCAGATGTTCTTTGTGCTCCTCTTTACTTCTCGAATACACCAGGATGTCATCAATGAAAATGATCACAAACTTATCGAGGTAGTCATGAAAAACTTCATTCATCAACCGCATGAAAGCTGCTGGGGCGTTTGTGAGTCCAAAGGGCATAACCACGAACTCATAATGCCCATACCTCGTCCGAAATGCTGTCTTCATAGTATCTGACTTGGCAATAGGAATTTGGTGATATCCTGATGCCAAATCAATCTTCGAAAACCAATTAGCTCCTTTGAGTTGGTCCAACAGCTCGTCTATCCTCGGGAGACGATACTTGTCTTTTATGGTGATGTTGTTGATACCGCGATAATCGATACACAACCTCATACTTCCGTCTTTCTTCTTCACAAATAGCACAGGAGCTCCCCAAGGTGATGAGCTTGGTCGGATGAATCCCTTTTCCAATAAATCTTCTAACTGTTTCTTTAGCTCAGCCAACTCTGCAGGTGCCATCCGATACGGTGCCTTAGCTATAGGTCTTGCTTCAGGCTCCAAAGTAATAGTAAATGGATTACTCCGAGGTGGAGGTAATTCTTTAGTGGCGCAAATATATCCCCAAACTCCTGGACCACTTTTATATCTTCGACCTTAGCTTCATCATTAGTGGCTCCTCCACTAACCAATAAAGTCACCAAATACACTTCTCCGTCTTGAAGCAAATCTTGTACTCGGGTTGCTGCTACCAGTGACACGGTCATACTAGGACTGATTCCATAGTATATCATCTCTGGTCGTTTACCTCTGCCAAACAATAATCTTCCCTTTCCACAGTCAATCTGAACTCCATAGCTTGACAACCAATTCATTCCAAGGATTACCTCGTACCCTTCCAAAGGTACGACCAACAAATCTGCCACAAATTCTTTCCCTTGAATGACCAATGGAACATTCTTGATACACTGATTTGCTTGAAGGGTTCGGTCTGCAGGGGTCAAGACTGCCACGTTTACCCTGTCAACCACAAAATAATCCCAAAACTGGGCAGCTACTTCAGGGGTCACAAAGCTATGTGTTGCCCCCGAGTCGAACAATACATGTGTGGGTTTACCAGCAACATGTAAGGTTCCTGCCACAGTAACTCAATCAACATTATCTCAATCAACAATCAAAAAATCAGATAACCATCAATCATAATCAAAATATTTCTAAACGCGCAACCTAGCGATCAAACAATCTATACCTACCCAGGGTACTAACTAAATTCCAATAATTAAATTCCATGCAATAAAAAGAGGAGGTTAAGCACCCAAAATACCTGTGATGGGACCACTGGACGGTCCTGCATTGTTTGGGTTTTCTACACCTAAGGCATAAACTCTACCTCCTAGGTTTTGCTTCTTTGGTGCTGGCTCAATTGCTGGACGTCTAGGAGGAGCTCGGATCGCGAGAGGGGTCGCAGGGATTGGCTTGTTTGGACACGATGAAGAATAATGGCCTTTCTTGCCGCAGGAGAAACAAGTGATATCTTCCATTCTTAACTGTGGATAACCTTGCTGGTTACTCCGCTGGTTGTTGGGACAGAACCTTGAAATATGTCCCGGTCGACCACATATGTAACATACCCTATTGTGACTCTGATAATTGGTTTGGCTTCCAAATCCTCGCCCTTTACCTTTGTTAAACCTTGGACCCTTGTTGTAATTCGGCCTTTCTCCTTGGTTGAACTTGGTGTGTCCACCAGAATGTGGTATGGTCTTCCTCTCAGCTTCTAATACCGTCTCAACATTAACAGCTTTTTCCACCAGATCAGATAAGCTGCTAAAGTTACTTCCAGCTAACCGACTTCCAAGCTCTGGCTTTAGTCCGTACATAAAGTTACGGATCATAGTTGCTTCATCTTCGCACCCATCAAAGACATGTCGCCTTAATCTTGTGAACTCAGACTCATAGCTCCTTACTGACCTATCTCCTTGAACTAGGTTCATGAACTGACGCTCCAACCGATGCTTTGCTTCTAGAGGAAAGTACTTCCTCTCGTACTCTCTCTTGAAAGATGGCCACGATGTGATAGTATGTCCACGCTGCCTGTCTATGCTGTCCCACCATCCTGTTGCATCACCTTCCAAATAGTACACAGCAATCTTGTTCTTATATTCCTCCGGACACTCCATAGCTTCAAAGTTCTTTTCCATCATGGTAATCCACTTGTCGGCTTCAATAGGATCTGATCCTCCCTTGAACTTATAGGATCCAATGTTCTTCATGGTAGATAACAACTGGGAAACTTCAGGGGTATGAGTACGCCTGCCTTGGTTGCTAAGTGCTTGGGTCATCACGTCATGCAAAAGCTTCAAGGTGTTTTCGGTTCCTTGATCTTGTGGTCTTTCTGTGGCATGGTTCTGCTCTGGCCTTGGGTTTGATTGAACAGATTGGCCATGTTGTAGTCTCGCATCCCGGTTATGACTTGGGCTAATACTCGACCAACTGTCTTCACGGTTAACTCTGGTCCTGTTAGCATACACAGGAAAAGATCTTGTCCTCTGCGGAGGGCTCCTATCATAACCAAACATCTCACTAACTCCATTTTCATTATCCGGATCTGATCTGTAGCCCAATCCTCTTCCTGTCGAATCCCTACCCTCTCTCCATATCCGGTCTCGTCCATCATTACCTGTCCCGCGATTAGCCATCTGCACACAATTAAAAGGGTAAGTCCTATTCCTATTAAACTTAATACAGGAAGCGGCTGGTTTCCTAAAGCATCCTTTTGCGACTCCTTTGACTCGATAAAACATTGAAAAGCACTTGTGTCGCGCATGGACGAAACCATGCTCTGATACCACCTCTGTAACACCCCCGAACCGTTTTAGGTATAGGTCAAACCATCGGTCAACAATCAAACAAGAACATGACCGATGGATCGACTATCTACCAAGGACCAGGAGCGCTACATGACGGGTTAACGGGCGATCCAGCCAAGGTCACAAGAAGTGCAATTCATGACTAGGCCAGTCCGCCCACTAACACGTCCCGTCAGATTAGGGCCTAAGGCTTTTCAACCCGTACTCGAATCTGATGTTGTGTTAGCTCGGACAAGCTAATATCAGAAACAACAAGTCGTTTACACAAACATCGCTTTATTTATCTTATATATTATATGTTTTGCAACACACAACATAATATACAAGTAGTGGCATGCCAAGAGACCAAAAGTACATACTTATAGTCTGAAAACGTCTTAAGCAAAAAGATGCAAACTCTACACCAGCCGGCCTAGCTTCCCGCGACCTCTAAGGCTGACTCGATCTACTGGTCACCTGAAAACAACAACGAGTGAGAGGTGAGTAATCTAGTATTACTCAGTGAGTTACAATCCCCAACTAACAAATCCAACCCCTCGCTATCCCACCCCAAACAATCTAAAGCGAGAGGTTTACCTTATGATAATTAAACACAATTCAATGGATAAGCAATATGATAAAATACGCAGCAGGAAATATGATAGCAAGATAATTAGTATTATGCAAATTACTGGCTAACCACCAGACTCAAACCCGATTTACTATATGTATAACTAGCTAGGGCCCTGGTGACATCATGTTCCTCCTCACTATCGGCAATATCCTATCTTCCTACCACAGAGGCTAGAAGAAGGAACTTTCAACCGACCGTGGCCCACAGTCATTTGGGTCACCGCGCGACAGCCCACAGTCATTCGGGTCACTGCCGGACGTTACACCGTCGTGTAACACTCAGCCTTAGGCCATGACCCCGTCTCTCTGAGTCTCCCCGATCCAGCGAATAAGGGGTTTCCTTGAACCCGCTGGGTACGAGGTCTGGCGGAACACTAACTCACCCCTAATATGCCTAACATTGTGGGTTACACAAATGTTATATGGCCAATATATGACTAATACAAAACCCGGTAAAATAACACAAGGTTCCTAGTATTAATCACCACTAACACAATCAAATGTATTCCAGAATGTAGCATAAAGAGTAATTCCAGAATACCTAACTAACCACAACTTAACTATATTATCTAAGCATTCAGCGTTCTCTAACTAACCAATCAACCTAACCATTAGCATGTTACTACTAAACTCAAGCAATAACTAAGCATGCTATCAACTCAACCAATCAAGATTAATTAACCTCTAATATTAACTAATCAAACCGTTACTAAATTAGACCCAGCCTCCTGCCATGATCTAACTTCAAGTAACGGGAACCTGCATGAAAACAAGTCAGCAATCAATTGATCATAACTCACAGTGCTTTGGTTGAACGTGGCCTTGACCCCAAATCCGACTTCCGTGATCCGAACCCTTTCTTTACCTTGTGAAGTATATCCACGTATGGACTGACCTTCTTGACTGATCTTCACCTGAACAGAACCTTCCCAAGGCGCCGATCCAAAATTGGTGGAGTACTGACCTCGAAAACTCTCGAAAATGCTCGGAATCTCTTACTTTCTTTTTAGCTTTCTCTCTCACGTTTTTAAGTAGATTTGAAGTGGTCTGAATGTGTCTAAATGGAGTGGAGGTCGTGGGCTATATATAGGAGACAGCAGCCAATCAAAAACAAGTTGGTGGCGGCCCGTGTGTCGGCTCACAAGACTCCGGACGCATGCGCAGCAGCACCTCGTGCTCCACGTGTCAACCAGAATGCTCCAGTCTCATGCAGGGCTCCACCACTCCTCCCAGATGTCAGGCTGCATGACTGAAGCTCATGCAAGTCTCCACAACAACTCCACATGGCGGTCCGCATGCTCTGGTCACATGTAAGCCGGCACCTCGTGCTTCTGTGTGTCACTCCGCATGCTGCGATCGTTCGTGCTGCAATACCTCGTGCTTCCCTTGCCACATACCATGCTCGGCAGTCGACACCACGTCCTGAGCTCATATATTAAGCCACCTCGTGCTGCTCGGTCCGTTCGTCTAATTTCGGCCATTTCGACCAATTTTCGGCCATTCTTTGGGTTTTGCCGTCATGCTTTGATCCCGTCCTGCTTGCTTCCCATCCTGCTTAATTCCCGTCCTGCTTCCGACTTATAATGTCTTCAGAATAATAATTTACTGATATGACGATTTTCCGAGAAAACTTCGTGGTTAAGAAACGTCGGGTTTCAAAAACGTCGAGCTTCTAAAACGTCGTGCTTCAAAAAATGATAAGCTTCCAAAATGTCCGTCTGGTTAATCTAAGACATTGTATAACATGGTAGACCAGCTTATTTTGACTCATGGTCCCCTCACGATCCATTCTTCGACCATCTCGAACTTCGAAATTTTCGATCAATCCTTATTTTCCGCGACTCGTCCACCAAGTTGATGTTCGACCAATCTTCTAGTTTCTTCTAACCATGTCAAGTTTTATATGACCAAAACTCAACATTCCTCATCAAACTTTGATCCCCAAAAGCTGGTTCCAAAATCCATTTATCGATTTTTTTTTTTTAAAAGGGTTTCTACAGCGATAGTTATGCTTATATATTATGTGAGTCCCCTCTTTTCAAACCTCTTTCACAGGCTACCTTTGTTTTACTTGAGGACAAGCAAAAGGTTAAATCTGGGGGAGTTGATATACCTTGTTATCTATCAGTTTTAAACCATCATTTAGACCTTGTTTGGAGTCTACTATGTGTATCTAGACTGTGTTTTAGAGTCTTTTCAGGTCAAAGTACGTTTTAGAGCATTATAGAGATAATGGAGCTTGTTAGAGCATTCACATGAGATATCTAGTAATTGTTCACTATCAGCTAAGTACGAATCAAAGTAAAGCACGACCATCGATCGACGAAGCATTCTTGCTATCGATCGACGAAGCATTCTTGCTATCGATCGACGGCCTACTCACAGAAGTATTGGCCGAGTTCAAGCCCAAGTCAAGATAAATTACGAGAATGCCATTAAACGAGTTTTGACCTAGTTTATAAAGGTTTTGCCATTGTTTAGGCAGAAGAGAGACAAGATATACAAAGATATTATTTACAACTTTTAGATTTCTTAGTAGTTTAAGGGAGAAGATTTGAACTCATTCAGAGATTTGTATTGGAACCTCATTATTCATTCTATGTATTATATCATTCAGTCTATCATGTTTTCTATGATTATGTCTGAGTAATTTTCCTGTTAGATTTAGGGTTTATAATGGTATTGATGAATTAGCCCCAAAATAATATTGTTAGGATGAAGAAATATCAATCTTTGGAATTGTGTTTAATGCTTGCGTTCTATAGTAGCTAACTAGAAACCTGAACTTAGCACCTATGCAACGCGAAGTGTTTGAGAACCTGAGAAACAATCTTGAAATTTTCTCTGCAGCTAGTAAGCTAAGTCTTGCGGACCAAGCTTAGTTTAGAGAGGGTTTGTTGGAGAAAATCAAAAAATGAGAATAAAGGAGATGGTGGAGGTTGAACGTGTTTTTGTGTTTCAGTCAATAAACAATCGAGTATTTAGGCTCAAGTTGTGTTAGTTGTTAGCTCGTTTTGTAAGCATAATATTTGGAGTCTTATGTTAAATTTGTAGGCTATATAAAGCCATTTGCCGATGATGAATAAGAATCAGAGTTTTCAGCTCAATAATAAAGCTTTATAGATTACACCAGTTGCGTGTCCTTAGGGAAAGGAGACCATTTAGACATAACAACTGGAAATTCGACTATATTCCACATCCCTATTCTCAGAATTCATTCCTGCGTGCATCATCACTGATCCTAAATTTCATGGTTATTGAATCAATCGCATATACTTTAATCAGTTGAGATTTATCTTCTGCAATCCAAATATTGTTTACCATAGCATGAACTTTAGCTATATGTAGAGCTTTTGATAAAAAGTTCTCAGTCAGATAATCTTCCCACAAAGGGCACACATCCTTAAAAATCTCTTCTAAAAACCTCAACGGATCCTACACCATCTTCCAAAGAAACATCCACATCATACTTAGTTAATCCTTTTCGACCTTGTACGACTTTCACTCATGAACCTTTTTTAACACTGAGGTTAGGATCGGATTGAGAATCCCCTCCCGAACCAACCAGCACTGACGTTCCCTCCATCAGACATGTGAGAACACGCCGGAAAGAAGCCTTGTAGAAGATGCAACCGCAAAACCCTAATCGCCTTGGAGATCACCCCAGAGAAAAACACACCATTTCTTTTTATTTAATGTATTTAGTTCTTTCAGAAATTTAAGCTGTAATAATGTCAATTATGGCTTATAATCATGATCATTGCCACCCTATCGATCTTTTTTTGAAACAACATTTAAGCAAATCAGAGATGTAAATCATTGTTAAGGAAGCTATAACAAACTTTCAAAGTTTCCTGCATAATGATGTAAATCCTTTGAATGATATTGCAAGATGCTATAAGTTTATTTAGAATATGTTATAAATTGATATTATTATCAGTTTATGAAAATGTGGTTGTAATTGAATTAGATTAAAAGATGTTATATCTATATTTTAGCCTAGTGAATAACTTTGTGTGAATATCATAATTGAGAAAATGAAAATTATCTCACTTTCCAATTTTGCAAAACTTTATTTAATTATAAATCTTAACATGTGCCATTGAATTTGTATATTCGCGCTATATATGCAAAACAAATTGATCAAGAGATGTCTGTCTTAATAATACAACTTTATTTCATTTAACAATTTGTTTGTCGATTTAATATAGTTTGTTTTCATTGTACTTTTGTTTTGGTTCTTTAAAATAGTACCTATGACTGGCAGAACAAAAAAAGGAACAGATATCTAGTTTACCATATGAATTTCATTTGATTTCAATTTGTATTATTTATTATTAAGTCATTACTACATTAGGATCAACACATCAATTAGCTAATAGTGATAATGAGATGTATTAACTAATTATAATTTCTAAAAAGAACCGAGAAAGGAGTCAAATATTGGTCGGAGTGATTTAAACAGAATGAAGTAAGTCTTCTCACTTGGATGGATAGAATCAAAAAAGACATAAGCAGATGTATTAGGACACACATATGACTTTGAATTGCACAAGACCGATGCCTCTAAGTATCCAACTCCACAGCATCCCCTGCTAACTTCTTCAAATCCTATATCATAAAAATATGTATGTTACAAATTTACATTGGTATAAAATAAACTATAGTAATTTCTTATCATTTCGAACCCTAAAACTTGCATCAATACGTAAACCCAAAACAAAACTCTTAACCCTAAAATTTGTAGGAAAATTCTTATTTGCTAATTTTAAACATAAATGCAGTATAATTTCTAATTTAGTTTTATTTTGTTGATTATCCCCAAAACTGTTTCCAGATTATTAATTGGTTGATGTGCTTGCTTACCGAATTTTCGATGATCAAGAATGATCTCGTAAACTGGATTGTAGACGTCGAGGTAAATGATCTTGGACCCAAGATGGGCCAAACTTATTTGAAGGAGGTCCAATTCTTTTTGTAAGTAGAAATTATAGTTTATGGCCACGGTAGAGAAACGGTCAATGCAACGACGGTTTGTCAAAGGTTCACCGGAGAACACAGTTATAACCATCGGTAAACACCCAATTGGTGGCAAACCTGCCACCGTTATTATTCTTGCTCCTTCATGCCACAAACCCTAACCATTATATAACCATATAAATATTTTTAAAAGTATTTTTCATAAGAAATATATCAAAAACAAACTAAACCGGTCGAGATAGCATTCGATTTAGATACTAAACAATGATATCAGGCCCATGTTGAAAGTGAGGTGGCATTCGATTTAGTTAGTCGAGCCAGCGGAGAACATATATATATACTAAGAAAGAACAATTTTTAAGGTACGGAATATTCCAAAAGTGTTACTGATGTTGGATTCAGGAAAAATATCATAACTATTTAGAAAGGGATACTGATTTATAGAATCCTTACTAAACCTTCATGAACCTCTCATAAACCTAACGTTTGTAATATTTTGATATTTATTTAAATATATGGTATATTTAGAACTATCTTTGTGATATTATAGAATATACATCCAGAAAATTTAGAAATAGTTAATATGCAAAAACAAAAACTGAAATAATCATATGAAACAAATGTTTTTGAAACTTGTTGAAATAAATATTTATTACCTATTAGAAAGCTCAACTGGAACAAGAAAAATCAAGCATATACGGATATACACACAAACTTAGGTTCGTATTTTTTTAGCCAAAATCTAAAAATTATTGTTACAGTAACTAAATTCAATATTAAACATTCAAATTGAAAACATTGACAAAAAAAAAAATTTACCTGGATAAATTCCTTGAGGTTGTAAATAATGAATTGCTGATAAGCTTCAATAGTGAAACTTTTTCTTCGAATTGGAATTGTGAAATAGTTTATAACGAAATCGTTGGTTCCTGCACTAACACTAAATATAGCTTCTTCTATGTGTTTTTCCATATTTTGTTTTCCAATTCTACTCTCCAATTTTGTCTTGTACTCTCTGAAATGCTGCAGTTGCGTTGGTATGTCTATCACGTTCTGCCGGCCCACCAATGAAAGCAACAATACAGCAATATGTTAATCATCTGAAAATATTAAATAAGTAAAAGAAAAATTTCTGAATATATATATCATTTTCACCCTTTATTCTAATATATCGATATTGCTTTTAGTTATTTGTAGACTGAAATTAATATATTTTATTTATGGAATAATATATCTCAGTGAAAGAGGCAATTATCTTTACACTAAAAAATTGCAATAATAAACACACAATTGAAATGGAAGTTCTTATACTATATTTTTGATTTTACAATCATAATATTTTTATTTTTCATGAGAATGTCACAACCACAAACTATATAACTTTTCTTTAGTACAATAATATAATTCTTGAGTTAGAAGAATAATGGCAGATTTTGGGTCCCAATAACTAGATTTATTAATTAGCAATTTTATTTGCAATAAAGTATAGAAACTGGTATATTTTATCTTATTTAATAAAAATAATAATAAATTTTTAAATTGGTATCTATACTATTAAAATAAAAGTCATAATTTTTTCCATGTGTGATTTTTCACTTGGACCATCGTTAAAAAGTTTATCAAATTTTATATAACTCATTTACAATATCTTTTAATATCTTTATTTTTTTGTTTGAAATACAAATAATTTCTTAAGAAGATTCTAAGAGACTCTTTTAAAAGTCTTTTTAGAACCTTTTTAAAATTTAGTTGTAAGATCTTATTAATGTAAATTTTAAGAATCATAAAACATAATTATAGAATAAAATTTTACTTTCGTTTTGATTTTATAAACTAAATTAAAGTTATATAAAATAATTAATTATATGTTAATGATAATAAAAACTTAAATTGATTAGATTTTGAAATAAATTTAACAAATAATTTTAAATATTTTGCTAGAAAGAAATATTCATTTCTATTTCAAATTTAAAAATAAAAATATTTATCTATTAAAAACATAAATCATGATTTATTTCATGTGTGATTTCTTAACTTATACCACTTATAAGTCATAGCTTTAACTACTTCTACCATATAACATTACAATTTATGTCACTCAGTTTTAACAAAAAGCTAATAGCCTTATTAATGGTTAAATTTTAATTTACACCATGTTCATAAAAGAAACATTTGACCTTTTTATTCTTTTTTTTTGGAACACCGACCTCTTTATTCATATCATATATATAAAATTTTAGTCAATATCTATTCCATTAAGTTAAAAGAAAACTAATTCAGTCTATTATTTAAACAGCTATACCAAATTGATTTAATTAATCACTATATATACAGTTTTACATGTCATATTCCAACCATAAAACAAAAGATTATGTAAAATAGTATTGTCACCTATTACAAATTTTGTTATAAAAATTCAAATTATAAAAATTTATAGTAATATATTATAAGCCACGTAAAACCACTTAAAATAAATATTATAGAGTTAGATAATACATAATACATAATACCAAACTATATTAATTTATTGATAAACTTTATTATTTAAATAAAAGATTTTAGTATAAAAATAAAACATGTACGAACGTGCGGATCAAAATCTAATATTATTCAAAATAAAAACTAAAATTTGCTTAGTTGAACATATAAGGCTATAAGACGGTTGATGTATACGTAGTAGATGTCTTAATGGTTTGTTCTCAAAATAACAACTCAAGCTGGCCATAGATGCCTCCTTTGTGGAGATGAACCGACTTACAGGTAACCAAATAAATCACGGAAGGGCTAAAATCTAAACTCTTTTATTTTTTCGTCTAAAAAAGCAAGTCTACTCCGATTGTTATAAAATATACACACGCACCTTACATAAAAACTAGGTGGATTGCCCGCACATGCGGGCATAAACATTTTATAAAATTACTTATTAATATATACATTACTAATTAAAAATTATAAAGATAAATTATTATTTATATTTTCTTTTGAATTTTTATGTGAAAAATCTTATATATACTATATTCATTATTAATAAATCAATCTTAAAATTTACTCAATTATAGAAAATTAATAATTCACTTGATTAATATTTAGTTTATGTGTTTTGTGTTTTTCTGTTTTTTTGTTTTCTATTTTTTTCGTTTTAAATTTTAATTAAAAGATTTTTTTTAGATAACAAAAAAAAAAAATATATATATATATATATATATATATCAGATTATATTTTTATTTTAAATAATTTATATATATATATATCAGATTATATTTTTATTTTAAATAATTTTTATATTTTAGATAATTCTTATTATTATTAATTTTAATCATTATCTAATAAAATAATTTAAATTCGTTTTTACTTTTTAATAATTTATATATTTTATTTATTAAAGGGCATCTTTTTATTTTAAAAAAAAATATTTAGATTTTGGATAATTTTTATTATTATTAATTTTAATCATTTATCTGATAAAAATAATTTAAATTCGTTGTTATTTTTGAATAATTTATATACTTTATTCATCAAGGGCATAAACGATATTAACCGCTCTAACTTTTAACGTGGGAGCTCTGTTGCGAAAAATCACTTCGCAAATAATAGTATAGATGCCAAACTCGCTATATTTTGTCGTTAAGTAATGATTGACTTAGGATGGTGTTTTTAGTTTATTAGTTTCAGTTTTCCTTGTCGCATTCTCGAACCTACCGGCCCGTGAATAAACAGTAGCTTTTCTTAGATAAAAATTTATGAGGTTTCAATTTTTGTGAATCTTAGAATTAATGAAATTGTCCCTACAATTAAATGATGGGTCCCTTAAATGATTGGGTTTGTTCATATAACATGTAGAAATATATAAACTCGAATCTTGAAGAATTTAATTGTTCTTTTGTTACAGAAATAACTATGTAGTGCATCCCTTTCTATAAAAGAACTTTTAAAATTTATATAATTATTATTTTAGTTATGATCTCTAGAATAAAATAAACAGAGAGAGGGAAGAGATTGGATACTAACACCAATGGTTGGAGTGAGAGGATCAAATCCAGAACCAGCTGAAGCAAAGCTAACTCCACTCATTAAGTCATCTATTCCAAGATTTGGGTCCAAATATGCTGGCACATTCTCTTTCACTCCAATGTATGAACCTATATATATGATCATAGAGTCTCACTATACAATCAGGATATTTCAACAAAATAAATAAGAAAATATGAATATTGTTGGAAAAAGGAATATATGAATACTAACCAATAAAATCTGTCACCAGTCGACCATTACAAAATCTACCGGTCGGAATGCTGTTTTTGAAATCAAGCCCATAAGGTGGAAAGTTACATTTGAATGTTGTTTTGATGTAGTTGTTATTGCCAGGATCCACGGTTGAATCTCCAAAAACTAAAATAGCTGAGACTGGTTGTTTACGTTTATGGTATGATCCGATTCCACTAAGTTTTACGGGTTCGGGTTTTGGTGTAGAGAATGAGAAGGTATTGAATAATAGGAAGAGGAAGAAGATGAAGGATAAAGAAAAAGAATAATGCATGTGATGATTTCTCATGTTTTGAACGTTTAGAGTGGAGACAAATGAGATGTTTGATTGGTACTTTATAGTGTAAGCTCGTAATATAATAAAACACCGATCGCGTTGATAAGAGGTGCGTTTTACTGTTTTGTTTTTTCTTTTTTCATCACACGGCATTCTATTACTCAAACTCGAGGAAGTATGAGAATCCAGAACAGAATAAAACAACCAACAGAATGAGTCTCTATGATTCGTCGTACTTATAGGTAGGCTTTCGATAAGGGGAATGTCTTCCGAATCAACATAATTTATCAACAATTCCATACCCCACTCCTTTGATTCATGATCTATTAGATCACTGACTCTCATATTCGGGTGCAAGACTGGTGCAGATGAAGTTGCCGGCCTAGCAGGTACTGTCGGGATCCAAGGATCTTCTCAGACCTTAGTCTCATGTCCAAAATGAATCTTCTGTATAATACCCAATAGTAATAAATTTTGTGTCACCGAAATGCTATTCCAAACATATGAGGGGCTGTTTACCAACAATAAACGCAAAGGCAAGCTCATCCGGTAATATTGCCCTCTTAGCACCCTTGCCACCAGTGAGTCCTTAAATTGGACAAGTCGCCATAATTGTTTTGCTAATAAAACCAAGTTAAATTCGTGTATCATACGAAATCTCAGACCTCCTTCATTTCGTGATTTACAGGGTTTTTCTCATCTCGCCCAGTGAATACCTTGTTTAGGTATATTTGAGCTTCATCAAAACTGTGCAATGGCAATAGCAAACTTTTCACATATCTCTAATGATAATAGGAAGGTAGACATCACATATGTCGGTAGAGCCAATAATATAGATTTTATTAGAACTTTTTTTATACCTTTTGATAATCATCTATCTGTCCAACCATTTACTCTATGCATTAACTTGCTTATTACTGTTTAATTGATCCTAAATCAAAGTTATATATATAATGGAATCAAAATTTTGTTCAGTAAAGTAAATTGAATCATTTCTATAATTTTATGTTTAATACTTATATAAACTAGTAATTTCAAAACCGAACTAAAAAGTAAAAACCATTCTGTTAACCAAATACGTTCTGAACAGTTTCTTATATACTGATGTAAATATTTGAAAACATAACTTTCATCATGTCAAAAACAAATTTTGTCTTATAATAATCATGCTATTTTGTGATAACTTATATCCTTCTGAACCGAAGAATTCAGTTGTATAAAAGGAAAACAAAAGATAAATCAAGAACCGAAATAAAACGAAGTAGTCCCATCAAATATTTATGTTAGTAGTATTAACTTCTTGAAATGCAACAACTTGCATCTGTATTATTTAGGTGAAGCTTTAAATGTTGTAATGCTACATTAAATTTTGTAAATTACGGGTGTTTATTAAAATTTTCTTGGATTTATAGTAGAACTAGGGGTTTGCCGGCGCTACGCGCCGGTTTTGCTAATATTGATATTGTTTAATTATGTTTTTATGATTTAGAATACTTTTAAAATGTATTTTAAAAAATAAAATATGTATAATATATTGATTGTAGTCTCTGCATGGTTATTATAAAAGAAATTTAAGTTTAAATATATACATGGCCCTTTAATTTGAAAGTTTAATAGCTGAATTTTTTATTATTTGTTTGAAAATTATAAATTTTAATTATGATATAAGCTTAATTTATAAATGTACTTCATCACACTATAATTATATTAAATTAGTGTATATATATATATATATTATGTTGTGAAAATATTACCTTTTGCATTCTTTATTTATCTTCTATTTTGCATCATCATTTGGAATCAGATGAACTCTTCTTTTTTATTCATTTTTCATATTTATCAGCTTTATATTTGTTAACGACAACTATTTTTCCTATCTTCCTCTTGTTTTTAATTTCATAAATTGGTTACAAAGTTTGTTGTGACATTGATAGTGTTCCAAATCATTGGAAAAACTATAATACATTTTATTGAGAAGAGAAGAAACCGGTATCGTATTCTTATAAACTAATTCGAGTTTTAACCTTTGGTTTGTTAATCTTAACTTTAAGAAACTTATTTCACTGTTGATTTTGATCATCCAACCAGTTCATCTCTTTACTCTTCACAACATATCTCGCTTCGGTTACAAAAGGAAAACATTTGCAAGTTAAATAGCTTTAAAACGGTTTATTATATATATGTAGGTGGATTGGTCACTTTTCAATGAACACCAACACACCTATCACGCTTTAGTTTTTAACAATGTCCTTAAAACCGATATAAAACACACCTTTTATATCCTATAAATATCATATATAACACATTATACATATAACCTATTTTTGTTTATGTGGTTAGTTTATGTATTTTGATAGTTTTAATCATTTTATAAAGTTCAATAATTTTGAAATCTAATCGGACTACTTGACCGATTCATGGTTGAATCAATTATTAAATCTAACCCGGTTACGTGACCGGTTCACGGTTGAACCTGATAAAACCACTGAGTCAGTTTTTAAAAACAATGAATTTTAATGTACACTACAACTTTGCATATATCTAGGTATTTTTTCTTGTGAAAGGCCGATAAAATCCAACATGAGTCTAATTCAAGATCAAAATAAACAAAAAGGAATACTTTGATAAATACACTATTTATTATTTAACTTTTAAAATTACACCTTTCTCTTTCTTTTTGAAAACTATCATTTTTAATATATGATAACTGGTAAGACAATAGCTTTATCATTGCCGTAATTGTATAATACTTTAGATGTTTTGGTTGTTATTTGTTATTACTTTTAATGGTGTGGATTTATTTTTGGTTGGAACTGTATTCTCTTGGTTGTTTATACATGTTGCATTGTATGATAGAATTGGCAATAGCTTTATCATAATTGTATAATACTTTAGATGTTCTTTTAAATAACTTTATGTTGTTAGTGTTACTTTGTACGTTTAGTTTTTGTCTATGCTTTCACACGGTTATGTGGAATATCATTCGACACATTGGCTCCCTCCAACAAAGTCATTCTAAAACTTTAACTATTATTGCTTCGACCATTTTGATGTAAATTTTCTTTCATTTTAATGATATTAACAGTAGTAAAAAAACAGTTAAAAGTCAAAGGTCAATCCAATTATATGTATTTTTTTAACTTTGCAAGATTTTAGAATTTCATCATAAACCTTGAGCTTTCAGATATTTAACTAACAACTGGAGTCAATAGCTTGATCATATTTTGATATTTCTGGACTGTAACTTTAAAAGTGAGTGGCAAAAAGTTTAGAGGTTTTGATAATGTTAGATAACTGAGTAAAGAGATTACTAAGCTGCTTTTGTACCATGTTCTCTAGTTCAAACTCCATGTTCTCTAGTTCAACTCCCTGTCAACCACAAAGCCTTCATGACTAGTGTGGACCAAGAATTTATTCCAAGTTGAGATGAAGCATGAAGATTAATGAATTACTTGATGTATGGGTGGAAGATGTATTTGAAACACCAAGTGGAGGAAGTGCGTGAGATGGTCCAAGCACTAGCCTGAAGTGGAATAAGTGCGTGAAACACCATTCTGGGTGGAAGAAGTGCATTATGCACTAGTCTAAGTGGAGGAAGTGCATGACACACCATAGATTAGTTTATCATTTACTCTTGTTACGCAGGATAATGTCTGTGTCTATATATTGAGTGTGTTGTAACACAATTTTAATTAACTTGAATCAAACAAGTTCTTCCCATTCTCTTTCTCTCTCACAACTTGTCATATACTCCCTTATTTTTGTTAAGTCTTTCTCACTAATATTCTCTTTTAATCTCGTAAATAAGTCATTCTCACATGGTATCAGAGCATACTGCTCTTGAGACCTGAATCTCTCTCTCTCTCTCATTCTCTTTATTACTTCCGCAAACACTTGTGTTCCTAAGCTGTTTTTTTTATTTTCAAACCGAAAAAAAAATGGAAAAGACATCCAAAATCATTATTCCAGTTACTCTCAAAGGTGTAAATTATCTCTTGTGGTCTAGGCTTGTGAAAACGGCCTTGGGAGGAAGAGGTCTCTGGTCATATGTAACAGAAGACAAGCCCTCTAAAGAAATCGTCCAAGAAGGGGATGGTACTGAAGTAGTGGTGGCTAGCGAGGACAAATGGGATCAGGAGGATCTTTTGGTGTTGTCCATCATTCAAAGCAGCCTTGAGCCATCAATCTTGGAAGGTTACTCATACTGTGAAACTTCCAAAGAGTTGTGGAACACTCTCCAAAAGGTGTATGGCAACATTTCAAACCTGAGTAGAGTATTTGAAGTCAAGAGGGCTATAAACTCACTCCACCAAGAAGACATGGACTTCAACCAGCATTTCGGCAAGTTCCGAGCCTTGTGGGCTGAGTTGGAGATGCTGAGGCCAAGCACCGTGGATCCAACTATCCTAAGAGACCGAAGGGAGCAAGACAAGGTGTTTGCTCTACTCCTCACATTGAATCCCGGCTACAATGACCTCATTAAGCACTTGCTTAGAGCCGAGAAGCTACCAACCTTGGAAGAGGTGTGCTCTCACATTCAAAAGGAGCAAGGATCCGTAGGTCTCTTTGGAGGAAAAGGGGAACTTGTACTGGCAAACCAAGCTGAAGGAACTGCAAACAAAAGTTACTACAAGCCGGAGGACAAGAAAAGTTGGGTATGTGATCACTGTAAGAAGAAAGGGCACGGGAAGGACAAGTGTTGGATTCTCCACCCACATCTCAAACCACAGAAGTTCAAAACTATTTACTATAATGCAAGAGCCAACCTCTCTGATGACATAGGTGAACCAAATACTCCTCGTTCCATGAGATCCGCCTCAAGCAATAATCATGCCGGTGAAGGAAAATCACTTGCATCCAGCAGCTCCGGTAGCATGAGAACCAATCAGGATGAGTCCATCAGACGCTGTGACATTGAGACCCTCATCAAAGCCCTCAAAGATAACTCTGGTAATATTCTTGGTACATCTTTACATGCTAATCAAATGGGTCACTCCTTGAATGCTACTACTAACTTAAAAATGACCAAACCTTTAGTAATTGATTCAGGAGCTAGCCACCATATGATTAGTGATCTAGGGTTGATTAAAAATGTTGTTCCAGCCCTAGGAAATGTTCTGGTAGCTAATGGTGAGATGGTACCAATTAAAGGGATAGGTGAACTCAGGCTATTTGAAAAGAATTCCAAAGCTTTCTATATGCCTAATTTCACATCTAACTTGTTATCTGTAAAAAGGGTTACTACTGATTTAAATTGCAATATTACCTTCACGCCTAATAATGTCTATTTTCAGGATATTGAAACTAGTAGGTTACTAGGCAAAGGTGTAAACAAGGGAGACTTGTACTTACTTGAAGACACTAAACCAACAACCGATTTATCTCTTGCTTTAAGTTCTTGTTTTAATTTCCCTAAAGATGTCATGTGGCATGCTAGATTAGGTCATCCTCACTCTCGTGCCTTGAACATCATGCTACCTAATATTTCGTTTCAAAAAGATTGTGAAGCTTGTATTCTAGGAAAACATTGCAAAACTGTGTTTCCTAAATCTAGTACCATCTATGAATGTGCCTTTGATTTAATTCACTCAGATGTATGGACTGCACCTTGCGCATCTAGAGAGCTTCATAAGTATTTTGTGACATTCATAGATGAGAAAACTAAGTACACATGGATCACTCTGCTTCAATCAAAGGATAGGGTGTTAGATGCATTCATAAACTTTCAAAATTATGTCTCTAACCATTACAATGCTAAGATAAAAATTTTGAGATCAGATAATGGTGGGGAATATACAAGCAATGCATTTAAGCAATACCTATCCAAGCACGGAATGATCCACCAAACAAGCTGCCCATATACTCCACAACAAAATGGTGTGGCCGAGAGGAAGAACCGGCATCTTATGGAGGTAGCCAGAAGCATGATGTTCCACATGAACGTACCAAAGATCTTTTGGGGGGATGCCGTGATGACTGCTTGCTATCTAATTAACAAAATACCAACCAAGGTATTACAAGATCAGTCACCACATGAGGTATTAAACAAGAACCATCCGTCTATAGATCACCTTCGGGTATTTGGTTGCTTGTGCTTTGTGTTGATACCAGGAGAGCAAAGGAACAAGCTGGAACCTAAGAGCACCCGGGCCATATTTATTGGCTACTCTCCTCAACAAAAAGGATACAAATGCTATGTACCAGAGACCAGGAGGGTCTTAGTATCTAGAGACGTGAAGTTTGTTGAGGCAAAAGGATACTATGAAGAAAAGAGCTGGGATGAAGTGAAAGACTTGTCTCAATCTGCTTCAGACAGAGCTGAGAACTTGAGGAGAGTTATGGAAAACATTGGCATTAGAATACCGAGAAGAGAAACTGAAGTTCAGCCACAATCCACCGACCCATACCCAACCGGAGAAAGGGACCAAGAGGGTCCTGTTAATAAAGTGGTTGGGGAAGATGACCAAGAGGGTACTATTAATGAAGTTGCTGAGGAAGCTCCTCTTGATCCTGAGGGGGGGAATCAAACTGATTCACAACCGGACAACACAGCTACTCATGACCAAGAAGAGCAACAAGAAGGATTAGGAGGCAGTGAAGAACAATCTACGGATGTTGAAACTACAACAATTGTCCAACCATTAAGAAGAAGCACTAGGATCCGATATCCTCCATCAAACTGGGTGAATACGAGACTGCACTACAACTCACAAGCCGTGGCACACCCTACTCAAACTCCATGTTCTCTAGTTCAACTCCCTGTCAACCACAAAGCCTTCATGACTAGTGTGGACCAAGAATTTATTCCAAGAAACTATGAAGAAGCTATGGAGATAGATGAGTGGAGAGACTCAGTGGGAGATGAAATTGGTGCCATGATCAAGAATGAAACCTGGTTTGAGTGTGAACTTCCCAAAGGCAAGAAAGCCGTTACAAGCATGCTGTTGTTCACCATCAAATACTTGGCAAATGGGAAGCCGGAGAGGAAGAAAACCAGGCTTGTGGCTAGAGGCTATACACAAGTATATGGAGAAGACTACCTTGAGACATTCGCACCAGTAGCCAAACTCCATACCATCAGGATTCTTTTGTCCATTGCCGTGAACCTAGAGTGGGATCTTTGGCAAATGGATGTCAAGAATGCATTTCTACAAGGAGAGCTTGAAGATGAAGTGTACATGAGACCACCACCTGGTATGGAAGGCATGGTTAAACCTGGAAATGTTTTGAGACTAAGAAAAGCTATCTACGGTTTGAAGCAATCTCCAAGAGCTTGATACCATAAGTTGAGCACAACTTTGAATGGGAAAGGATTTACAAAATCTGAGGCCGACCATACTCTCTTCACCCTCACAAACAATCAAGGAATCATTGTCATACTGATCTATGTGGACTACATCATCATCACTGGCAGTGATAAAAATGGGATTGCATCAACAAAAGAGTTCCTCAAGGCAACCTTTGACATTAAAGACTTAGGAGAGCTGAAGTATTTCTTGGGCATTGAGATGTGTAGGTCCAAGGAGGGTCTGTTCATGTCCCAAAGAAAGTACACGCTTGATATACTTAAAGAAGCTGGTGATCTAAGAGGAAGAACAGCCAAAACACCATTAGAAGAAGGCTACAAAGTAATGCGTGAGGGGGAGATAGAAGACAAGCCATATGAAGATATGAAACACTATAGAAGAATGGTGGGAAAGCTGATTTATCTAACCATCACAAGGCCGGATGTGTGTTTTGCTATGAACCAAGTCAGTCAACATATGCAAGCGCCAAAGATGTACCATTGGAACATGGTGGAAAGGATTCTGAGATACCTTAGAGAGGCACCAGGGCAAGGAGTTTGGCTAGGCTGCAACAAGAGCACTGAGATAGTTGGGTATTGTGATGCAGACTGGCCTGGAGATAGGAAGGACAGGAGGTCTACTACTGGATACTGCACATTCATTGGAGGTAATCTGGTCACTTGGAAAAGCAAGAAACAGAAGATAGTTTCATGTTCTAGTGCTGAAGCTGAGTATAGGGCAATGAGAAAACTTACTAGTGAGCTGATTTGGATAAGGAACCTACTGACAAACTTGGGAATTGAAACCAAAGCTCCCATCACCATGCATTGTGATAATCAGGCGGCCATTCATATAGCCTCAAACAATGTGTTCCATGAGCGGACCAAACATATTGAAGTGGATTGTCACAAAGTTAGGCAGGCCGTGGAGCAACAGATCATCCTGCCATGTTATACAAGAAGTGAAGAGCAGCTAGCAGATATCTTCACCAAAGCTGCGAGCCAAAAAGTCTGTGAGTTCATTCATTCAAAGCTTGGACTCACGAAACTCTCATCTCATTAATTCTCTCCTTCATGAGGTGTTCTACTCTTTTTCCTTGGCTGGGGTTTTATCCCATGTGGTTTTATCCGGCTAAGTTTTTAATGAGGGAATACTTCATGACTTCCAAGCTTGACTTGTTTCATATGGTCAAGTTTGAGGGGGAGTGTTGAGATGAAGCATGAAGATTAAAGAGAATATTGCAACATTAGAATAATGAATTATACTGCAACATTAGAATAATGAATTACTTGATGTATGGGTGGAAGATGTATTTGAAACACCAAGTGGAGGAAGTGCGTGAGATGGTCCAAGCACTAGCCTGAAGTGGAATAAGTGCGTGAAACACCATTCTGGGTGGAAGAAGTGCATTATGCACTAGTCTGAGTGGAGGAAGTGCATGACACACCATAGATTAGTTTATCATTTACTCTTGTTACGCAGGATAATGTCTGTGTCTATATATTGAGTGTGTTGTAACACAATTTTAATTAACTTGAATCAAACAAGTTCTTCCCATTCTCTTTCTCTCTCACAACTTGTCATATACTCCCTTATTTTTGTTAAGTCTTTCTCACTAATATTCTCTTTTAATCTCGTAAATAAGTCATTCTCACACTTTTGTGTGAATTTGCTCCAAATACTGATTGCTCTTATGATTTTCTTGAACTCTTCTTAGCTGTCTTTCAAGGCATGCGAAGGTGGAATCACTAATTAAAATTTCAGGAATGATATTTTAATTGCCAGGCTGTTAAGGTAGTCCATTTTTAACAAAAGGTGTGGCTTCCATTGAATAAAAATGAAAACAAACAAACTTTTCAGAGTAAGATTACACCTAAAAATTCATAAATAACATACGATCCATGAATCTAAGAACAATACTCAAAGAATGAGAATTAGATATTGAAGTTTTCCCCAACTGAAAACCGGACAATCTAACCCAGACTTATGGACATGACACACTCTCCAGGAAAAAAAAAACTATGTAGAATCGGGAAATGCTTGTTTAAACAAATGAGAAAGACATTTGATTATACATATATGCAGGATTTTTACACTCTGTAATCACATCCTTAAACAAACCAGGCGAAACTCATGTCCTACATAATAAACACAGTATGATCAAACAAAACCAAAAAAATTGAATAAAACTTTACTCCTTACTTGTGCCGTAATCGTTTTTTCTTGAACCTTAGATAATCCTTAAATTCACAACCACAAAGCCTTTCTACGGCACAAACAGAAATCTCATCTCCACCTTTTCGCAAGGAGATCAACAACTGAACGAACCAGCCACCTGAACCCACTAAATAACCAAGACTATCATATAACATAATTTTAGTTTATGCGTGCAATTTTGTACATGAGAAGATGATGTTCACAGGATGAAGCCTGACCTTTTTATAGGGGAAGATCTACTTCCTGGAATAGAGATAAGAATCATTGAATAGATGATCGTGGTTGTAGTGGTCAAAAGAGTTAAGAAGTCATTAAAGGCGTTGAATCAATGAACTTGTAACGCGGGTGAGAAGAAGAATCAAATACGAAACGATGTGAACCGACATAGACGCAAGATTTCTGACAAAGATTTCAAAACCTCCATTGATGAACCTAATCTCTCAGATATCGCAGGAGACGATGAGACCTAGAAGATGAACGGCTGTTCACATAGACAAAGCTGAGGTGGCTAACGGGCCAAAATACCGTAAAGTTGAGCCCAAGAAATTATTTTCAAACATGCACAATAACTACTCGTGCACAAGCCCATTTGCACCCAAACAAAATTGAGTCGTGTGTAAAAGGGGGACAGGTGTCATTTTTTCCCCTTATGGAGAAAAAAAAAAGCCAGCTTTATTGTATAAGATGTTCTACTTTTGCATGAGGGGACCCAGGGCCGAACTTAAGTTTTCCGGATGCCATAAGCCCATAACCCAAATACTTTTTTTAAGGCTTAACCCAAATAAAAACAATACCTATTTCTTACTTAATTGTTCTAACAACTTTTTGTTAAAAAATATTTTGATAAAAATTTACGAAAAAGGACTTTAATATTTTATATCCAGTTTAACAACTCATTATGTAACACAAATAAATAGTTTATAATATAATAATATTTATATTACAAAATTTCTTTTACAATATTAAAAATAAATTAAAAGAAAGTAATTTCAATGATATTAATAGTGGTTTAGGTTTAAAAACAATATGTTTTCTATTACAATGCTTACTTTATAAAAAATAATCAGAAAGAGACAAAAACTAAAAAAAAAAATATTTTTCTAAAATGTGGACCTAGATACAGCTAATTAATATTTAAATTTAAATTTTGATTGTAGCAACAAAATTTATAAGAATACTAGTAGTACTCCATGCTCAACTTATTACAACTTTCCAAAAAATTGTTTTTTTACCTATATAAAATAAATATATATATATATATATATATATATATATATACACACACAAATAGGAATGTTCCATAAAAATACTTCGGCTAAATTTTGTGAACCTTTTTAATAACTAAAAATTTTGCTATTTAATTCAATACATAAATTAATTATTTTGCTCATTTTGATATACGAACATACTAACATCTAAAATTGTGCAGATTAGTACTCAAATTATGCTTATTTTAATAAAAAAATATTAAGTTTGAATTTTAAAAAAAATCTCCAAAATTCAAACCAAGTCTAAGAAATTCAAATTTATTTTAGGTTTTAGGAATAAAGGTAACTAAACTGTGGATAATCGTTAAACTTCTAATCTTAGTTTTAGTTTTAATATCAATTTTAGTATTTAAATATAATTTTGTTTAATTCAAAAGTAAGTTTATAAAATTTTAGGTTTTAGGAATAAAGGTAACCAAAATTTAGTTACTTTTATTCTTACTATTTAAAATAATATTGGAAATTTTAAAAATTCTTTTTGAAATTTTAAACATTTATCGTCTACTGCTATCACACTAGAACTTTTGACACTATACTTTCAAATCTCTTCATGTAAGCTCTCAAGGTTTCTTATCGCTCTTGTGCCATTTTCCAATATCCATAGTCGATTCGCTCTCTTATGAACACAGAGTAATGTTTCAAAAATTTGGTTGACAGTTGATGGAAATAGTTAAGTGAATTCGCATTTAAAATTCAGAACCAAGTGAGAACTTAGCTTCGGAGAATTTTTATGAAATATGGCAGTGTCCAGCATCTTCCTCTTTTGAGAGAGAGAAATGTCTGCCTTCTATAATTATGAAAAAAGCAGTCATATGGTTCTTGCATCCGCTTTCCCTAAAAAAGTCGGAATCTTAACTGTGTCTTTATAGAAATTTTTTTTTTCTGGTGATTCTTGCTGTAAAAGGAAATT
Organism: Moricandia arvensis; assembly: GCA_905132765.1. NCBI lineage: Eukaryota > Viridiplantae > Streptophyta > Magnoliopsida > Brassicales > Brassicaceae > Moricandia > Moricandia arvensis. Next base: position 77,760 of record CAJHQP010002160.1, read on the forward strand.
TCTAGGTAGCGGCAAGAAAATGTTCTATTTCAGATGCTGAGCTAGTAGCAAAATGAACCTGATTTGATTTTTCAAAATGCTCTCTTGATGAATTCACGTTCTTAAGTAGTCATCGGGTTTATTAGCCATGTTCTTGGTTTGTTCAATGCAAGTTGTTGAGCACTTGGGGGCTGTCTCTGGATCCCTTAACAAGAATCGCCTTGGGTTTCCATCAAGTTTCTCATCTCCTGTTTCTTGGAGAGGCAGCGGTAATCCATAGGTGGTTCAAGAGCCTCAAGTCGCTCATTGGTAGCTTTTGTCACTGCATCTTGTTGATCTAATCGATTCATAATCTTCTTCATCATGTCAGTGATTGCGTTTTGATATCCAGTGGCTTTGGAGGCTGTAGGTTGACTCCATCGAGATCCCCAACTACGTATGTTTGATTGTTGTTATGTGTAGGTGTCATGTCATTGTTGATCTTCTTGTAATTTCCTTCTAATTTTTCAGAAATAACACCAATAATTTAATCTGAATTCGGAGTACTCGTATAAAATATCAAGAATTCAATGATGTATTATTTGAAAGATGTTTTATAAGAGAAAGTGTGATTACATGCCAAAGAATCGAAATCGGCGAAGAGAATATGAAATCATTGAAAACTAGCTAGGATACATAATCTATGAATGCTATACCACTAATAGTTCTACCGCTTTGCAAGTTGATTGTGAATGAATGTCTTAGATGAATTCCTTCTTGTGTTTATTGAAGGGAGCCAGCTAAATCTCTTCGTCCTTTTGATGTCTTTATATCATTTAAGTTGTCTTTCTTTTTGGACCGTCTTCACTAATACGTTGTGTAGATGATCTGCAGAATTTTGAGAGGGAGTGATGTCTATCTCCAACAAATAGCCACATGGTATTAGATATTATTTTTTTATATCTAAGGAAGAATCCGTATGTGTAGTTAAAAATGAGAAATGAGATTGATTTCCATTGGAACGATCGAGTAGTAGATAGTTCAATACTTTTGTCTATTGTCTATCTTGTGTTTTATTCTTGACATATTGGCTCCCTTTGTTTCATACTAGAGCTAATGTCTTGGATGAAGAGAATCCAACATTGATAAACTCAAGTAACAAAAGGAAAAAGCTATATTGTTTCATATTAGAGCTACAAGACTACAAATTAATTGTAGCTAGTTAATAATAGGTATCAGATGTTGTTGTTTTTTATACAGAAGGTCTTACGTTTTTACTAGTGCGAGCACAAGTATCTGATCTATTTTGAATATAGTTGTTAATATAATTGACTTTATTTCGATATGTTCTCTATCTGGAAGTTTGAACTTTTTGCCCTTTAGTCTGATTTTTGTGAACTCTTGATCTGATTTGGAGTTGATCTGAGTTTCATTTTATGGTACTTTTGTTTATTAGATCAATCATGGCGGTGAAGTTGAGTTCTGCCGATGGTAACTAAAAGCTCTCTTTAGATTTTTTGTGTGTTAGTTTTATGTTATTTTATGATAAATATTATTAAAGATTTAACAGATGGACTAAAGTTTCAAGATCCTACAGTAGTTGTGAAAAAGATGATTGATATTTATCGGTGGAGGGCATAGCTTTATATGAAAACTTTACAATGTGTCTACCGCTTAACTTAATTACAAAGATAATAGGCTTTACATGGGCCTCGTCAGCCCAATACCCTATCTCAAGGTGGAGTGTGGATGTTACAAACACCCAACTTGAACAAAAATCTTTGAACTCTTTGCGTCCCGGTGCCTTTGTCATGATGTCTGCGAATTGTGTCTTTGTTGTAACAAATTTTGTTGTGAGTACACCTCAAATGATTTCATCTCATATAAAATGGCAGTCCATGCCGACATGTTCCGTACGAGCGTGATAAATATGATTGGCTGCGAGATTTATTGCAGACAAACTGTCCGAATGCAGAGTAGTCAGGGCATAGCAATCTATACCAAATGCTGGAAGAAGATCTCTGATCCAAATCAGTTCACTAACTGTATCTGCCATTGCATGGTATTCAGCTTCGTCCGATGAGCGTGCGACTCGATCTTGTTTCATCATTTTCCACGACAGAGGAGAGCCTCCCAACTGGATAAACCAATCAGTTAGCGAACAACGTGTAATCGGGCAGGCACCCCAATCTGCATCACACCATGCTCTGAGTCTGAGTTCAGTGTTAGCTTGCAAGAAATACCTTGGCCAGGGCTGTGCTTCAAGTAATGGATCAAACGCGGTGCTGCTTCTCAGTGCTCTGTTCTTGCCTTGCTCATAAACTGAGACAATATATGGATGCAATAAGATAGCTCAGGTCGAGTGGTAGAGAGAGATATCAGCTTACCGACCAGAGCTGACATGATGTAGGATCAGAGACGAGAGTGTCGTCTGCAAATGCGAGCTTGTGATTCTTCTCTAGGAGAAAAGAAACATGTTTAACGATGAGTAATCAGACTCTAAGATGATGTATGCATACATTTTCTGACAAAGGTAGATCCATGAAGGATTTCTTGCAACTTCAATGCCTAGAAAAATGCAAAACACCAAGGTCTTTCATGTGAAAACACGAGCAGCTTAAGTAATTCTTAAACCTTTTGATGGCAGGAAATGTCATTTGTATCAGATGGTGTGTTATCTATTTCTTGGATCAATCTCTAACTTAGATGTTTCCTCAGCAGAAGCGTCTTTTGTATCAGATGGCGTGTTGTCCGTTTCCTAGCGATAGTAGCCGTAATGGAGGATGCTATGTCAACAGGAGGTGTAAGAGGCTGATCTTCTTTATCGAGAATCAGACCCAACGAGGATGGGAGAGAAACATGTGGAGAAGGTGAAACAAAGTCTACAAATGGGAATTCAGATTCGATGAAAACAACATATCGTGATACAGACACGACCCCTGTTTCTAGCTCATAGACTCTCCAACTTTTTTTATAAATGGATACCCGATAAAAACATACTGATGTCCCCGTTCTGAAAATTTATCACCACCATGTTTCTGGTTATGAACATAACATAGACAACCAAAAACTCGTAGATGATTCAATGGTGCAGATCATTTGCATATTAGCCCAAAAGGCATTCGACCATCCAGAAGTTTTGTTGGCGTACTGTTAATCAAATATCCAACATCAAGCGCACAAGAACCCCACATCTCAACAAGAAGATTCACTTGAAACATGAGTGTTCATGCAGTGTTAAGAATGTGCCGATGGTTGCGTTCGACTCGTCGTTTTTCTGTGGAGTGGCAACGCATGAGGTTTCATGTATAATCTTTTTTTTCTGAAAAACTTGAATTGAATGAACTCAGACCCATTATCATTTCGCACAGTCTTGACTTGAGATTTTCTCTCTACGAGTGCCAAGAAGTTTTTGAGATGCGTGGGTGATTTCTTCTTGTCCAGGACTAAGTATATCAATATAGCCCCAAAGTAGTCATCAAATATTTTAAGGAAATAACTTGAACCACATAATAATTTAGTTCGGTAAGGAACACAAAGATCACAATTGATTAACTCAAAAGAAAATGTTGTCTTATTATAAGTTGAAGGAAAAGAATCTCATGTTTGCTTCACACAAATACAAACATCACATGTTTTTGAATCAAAAACAGAAGTTCTCAAATCTGAAAGTTTCAACATCTCCAAAGCTTTAGAAGAAAGGCGACCTAAGCGATGATGCCAAACATCCATAGTTGATTTTGAGATGCCTCGAACCGCAGCTACAACCTCCACCCCTCCAAAAAATACAGCTCATTAAGCTTCTTATCCACTCTAATCAGCATCGACATGATGCGATCCTGAACAATACAAATGTTATTTGAAACAAGAAGCCACTGTCTCTGGTAAGTTGAGAGACCGATATTAGATGACAATGAACTCCGTCAACAAAGTAAATGTCTTTAAAACTCAAGAGCGAGCCCAACTGAACACGCCAAGCTTGTGTTGAAGTTGTAAGCCGACCATCAGGTAATTTAATAAGAACATGTGCTATATCAGACAGAACACTTAAGAAAGCAAGAGTCCAAGTCATGTGAATTGTGGCCCCATAATCAATTATCCATGATTCAAGAAATAGCTTATTCGAAAAACAATCAATTGGGTTATGTTTCTTCTCATCCAGCATGTGTACAAGAGTTCTCCACTGAGGATTGTGCTCAAACCACTGAGTCCTACACAATCTGCAGAAGAAAGAAGGTCGTGCTCACTGAAGATGCAACAACATTGTTGGTGTGAGTTGAGTCTAGGACTTTTGATTTTACTGGTCCTGACATATTGTTGTTCATCCCACGACTGGAGCCACCTGCAATAGTACGAGAAGAGTTGTTACCTCAGCGTTTTCGCTGCTTATCTTCACACCAAGGAGGATAACCAATGAGGCAAAAAACAATTCTCAGCAAGGTTGCCAGCATGACCACATTTTCTACACATGACTTGACCTCCTCTGTTATCAGCAGTAGAGAAATGAGGTCGAGGAGTTGTCTGAACAGCGAAGCTTACACCATCAACTCGTTCAATCAAACAAGATTCTTGGATTCTTCGTCTTGGGTCACTTTGTTATACGCTTCATAGAGTAAGAAGTGGAACACAAGAGAGAAGAGTAGATTTGATAGGCTCATCTAGTACCATGAGGAATTAATGGAGTTTATCTTCTTCTCGCTCTTTCTTGATCTCTTCAATTGTCTTTGCTTGCTTGTAATCTGCCATGCTTGTCCAGCGTTGAGTCAGTTTTCCATAAATATGCTTCAATAGCAAGTCCTTTTTGTTAGCATGTTCTCAACTTTGTTTTGAGCCTCTGCACTCTTTAGCCATTTTTAACACCAAACCGTGTCTGAATATGACTCCAAAGCTCATGTGCATCATCAACGTGACACATCGAAGTGGAGATGCAATCGTTAATGGCCAGCTTCATCCATGAAACCAAAAGCGCATTATTTGTGACCCAATCTTCATAATCAGGGGAGTTCTTAACGGGATAAGCAATCGTTCGGTCAGCGAATTCAAATTTATTTCTTTCTTTCAAAGCCAATAACAGATTTGTAGCCCACTCGTCGTAGTTAGGATTTCGCAGCAATGGTTTTGAAATCAAGGTACCGGGATTGTCACCAGAAGTCATATTGTAAGGAGAAATCTTTCGGCGAGATTCAATCCGAGATTGTAGAGTTGCAGAAGCGGACTCAGTAGTTTCAGTCATTTTGTCGTGAAAAAATGTCACAAAAATTAAGAAGAAGTAACAAGAAAGATCACATAATCAAAAAAAAAACCTTGTTGTAGTTAGATTACTGCTCTAATACCATGTCAAAATCCTATAGAAGTTGTGAAAAGGATGCTTGATATTTATCGATGGAAAGCATAACCTTATATACAAACTTTACAACATTGTTTACCTTTAAACCTAATTACAAAGTAAATAGGCTTTAGATGAGGTTCGTTAAACCAATATAAAGCTTATATAACAACTTTTACGCTCCATTTAGTTAAAAAACATTACAAGGGAGATAATGGATTTATGACTCAGCCATTAAACCATTTGACCAATTACATTAGATGGGCCAATCTATGGTCCATTAACATTCAATCCATAGGGTTCATGGCTTGGTTTGAATTTTTTACCGATTTTGATACTCCTAGCTTTTATTCAACATAGTTGATTAAGCTCTAATTTTAAAACAATTCATAAATAAACATGAGAGATAAATTATCTGAATTTTGAGGAGGTTCCCATAAAACATAGCATGCCATATGCGAAAAATCAAATGTCTTGTCATAGCAATATGAAGCCGATAGAGCCGTGTCTAGTGAAGGATATTTGAAACATTCACTTATGTTTAAAAATAACTTTTATAAATAATCATAGGCATACTTATATATTTCACTTTATACATACATAAACAAATTTCCTTGATTACTTCTTAGCATGATTACATAGATCCATAAAGCACTAGCAATGTTCTCCTCAATCTTTTGCGCCACTTAATTTCATTCATTCAATCTTATTCGGATACAATACTAAAAATTTATATCCTCTTCGAACGAAAACATAAAATACAACAATAGATATATCTGAATAAAATAAATCTTCCTTAGAATGTGACAGCAAACTCGAGACAAAGTTTGAATGCGTCAAAGGAGCCTTAATAAAAAAAGTTAATCAGCCAAATAATAATCACATAATGTGACGTTGAGAGCCAACTCTCACCAACAAAAACACCAGAGTATTTTCGATTGCATCTTCTGGTCCCGTACAGATCACTCACAAAATGACAAAATGGTAAGTAAAATGAACCAATATTGTAATGCCCCACCCACCCAAGGCTAATGGGCCTTCCATACCCGCTCTCTCAGCCTTTGGGCCCCATTCTGTGCATGGGCAGTGCGTTAATTTTTTAGAGGCTCTAAAGTCATGTTTACTGTCTCTGCAATCACTACATGATCTTTCCCCTTCTTTTTGGCCTCACTCACATGGTATCGCGAATCACTTTCCTATAGGTCACCCATCCCTTCACTACTCCAGCCCAAGAACACTTAACTCTAAAGTTTTAAACGGATGTGTGAAGGAAAAGGTAAACGCACTTTGATGACATAGGTAGCCAAATCTATTTTTCTAAGATTTTTCATATACCATGAAGCGAGATGTTATAATTCACCCTTCTAAAACAACGCAACATCCTCGTTGCGCCCTAAGATCGTTACCCATGTTAGTGTGAGCCCTCACTGACTCCACACTCGTCTAGTTTTGGCTCTTATACCACTTGTAACACCCCCAACAACTCATGGCTAATGGGCCTTCCATGCCCGCTCTCTTGGTCTGTGGGACCCATTCTGTGTGACGGGCAGAGAGTTAATTTTTTGGAGGCTCTAAAGTCATGTTTACTGTCCCTGAAATCACCACATGAACTTTCCCCTACCTTTTGGCCTTACTCACTCAGTATCGCGAATCACTTCCTAATAAGTCACCCATCCTTTCACTACTCCGGCGCAAGCACGCTTAAGTTTAAAGTTTTAAACGAATGTGTGACTGAAAAGGTAAGAGAACTTTGATGACATAGATAGCCAAATCAATTCTCATAAGCCTTTCCATATAGCACAAACTGAGATGTTATAAATACCTCGATAACAAGCCCGAGAAGACAAATCATTTCACACAAAGGAGGCAAATTTGTAGGTACTTTCCTCAGTAGAGGAAGAGAATAAAGCCATGAACAAACGCGATGAATCCACCGATTTTTTTTTCACACAAGAAATATATGACAATAATCGCATAGTATAGATCCCAATGAATCCATCGCAAATCTCTAAGATATACACACTCATATGCTCAAATTAACCCTGTAGCAACTTTACTCTCTCAAATAAAAGGTCTAGTTATAGTACTTATGGATCAAATCAATAGAGAGCGTGGGCACACAATAAACTTAATATAGTCCCGTTTAAGTTAGGCAAATAGACTTAAAGCAGTAAATAAAGCAAAGAAGTTGACTGATTGGTTTGTAAGAAATATAATAAAGAGCTAGATCTAGGGTTTTCATGTAGTGAATAATAATGGATAGTAGCCAATGAGTTTTCAATTATAGAACCCGAATTCTATTAGTAAAGATATTATAAGTTATATCTATCATATGGCTCAGCTCAAAATCTACAACTTCCGTGTGCAAACTCAGAATGACCGGCAATCGATGGTATGCAAACAAAATTGATCGAGGGCTTTCTTAGTCAAGCATTAAACGATCAGATTCAATTGGTTCACTTAGAATCATTAGACCATTTTCTCGGTTTTCCCTAGTAACTTATGCTCATCAGAGATATTTCAAGTATTGGTAATGCAATCACACAATTCTCAATATCCTAATATCATGGTTCTAGGTAGCTAATCAAGAACACAAGCAATAAATAAAAATCTGATGATAGATCTAATAATCACCCTAGAAATACTATTTTGGTTATTTCATCAAAACTTGTAATAAATTCTAAATCTAACAAGATGATTATTCAGACATGATCAAAGAAACAGAAATCATAGATGGGTAGAATAAATAGAGATCAATAATAAAGAACCAAATGATTTCCAGGAGGACTCTAAATGATTTCATCCATTCTCTCCTAAACCTAGAACTATGAATAAAAGAAATTGTAAAAAGCTCGTTGCTGTCAACAATGGCTTAGAAAACACATAAATAGGGTATTGGGTCATTCAGGGGTATTTTAGTAAATTTTAATGGCTTATGGGCTTTTCTGTCGGACTTGAAATATACTTGTACCGCTTTCTGGGATCACCGTTGATCGACAACAAGGCTGTGTCGTTGATCGATACTCCTTCGTCTCTTGGCAGCTTCATCTCGCAAGGAAGACAAACCACCCTTCAGTAAAATGGGCATAACTTCTGCTATAGGATTTTGACTGACCTCAAATTGTTGGCATTGGAAAGGTAACGCAAAGATCTATCTTGTGTCAGAATACCAGCTCAATATCACCATGAGAAGTTCTCCATCCATAGAGAAACTCTAACGCGTCTGTACAGTTCTAAATCTCAAAAAAGCTCTAAAATCACCAAAGTTCTCCAAAACGTACATGAACCTAAAAACACTCAAAAACAGACTCAAGGCCCATATAATATACTCTAAATAGGTCATATACCATGGTATTAAAGTGCTAAAATTCATGGTATATCAAGCAAAACATAGAGTAATCCTTGGCAAAAGGTTTGAAAACATCAGGGACTCATACAATTTTTTAAACTATCACCTTCACATCCGCAATGTTGCAAACCACATCATATCAGTGCCAACTTTAGAGGCACTTCCATGTACTACAAACTAGCTTAGAAATTAAACCATCTAGCCCACATCACAATTGATTCTGCCTGACTCGCCCCTCTACTAACCTCATTTCTACAAATAAATGTGTAGGCTAAATCTTGGGAGTATTGATCAAATGACACATGGACTCTTACCCCAACAGGTTTATGAACACACATGCAGTCTTCTCTATTCCCTTTCTTTCTTTTTTTTCTCTTCTATGAATCTCTTTATATTTTTTTATAAGTCCAATGAATCAATGATAATGATACTGTCAATCTTTCTTTTTCTTTTCTCTCCTTCTTTTGACAAAGTATATGCAAATAATGAGGTCACAAGTAATTTACCTATCCTTACTTCCGCAATGTGTGATCATTCCTTTCTGAATTAGAATAATGGGGTCACATGTAATGTACCTACCCCTTTGCATCTTTAAGGAAATCATCTCAATCTTTTCTTTTCTAGATTTTGAAGAGAGAGAGAGAAGGGAACCAGAAACACACTGACTTTTACCCTTCAGACCTGGAGGAGAAATCCGATCCAGTGTATACCAAGCCCAAAACAAGTAAGTTAAGTTGATTAAGGTTGGAAGTCAACTTTGGTTCCTTAAGACTTTCTCAGCAGGTGTGGATGTTACTGGCAAGTGATCAACTTTGGTGTTTTCATTCAGTACACCCTGCAGTCAATAACCTCAAAGAATGGTTCTAGAGAGTGGTTAGATAGTAAGTAAAATTGAAAAAGTTCATCATTTCTTTCTTAACTCAATAAAACATATAAAATTAAAGCTCAAAAGAAAACAAAACATCAGTAACTACCTCCCGCAGACTTAAACAACATTGTCCTTAGTGTATACAGTCTAAGATTGGTGGGAAACTAAATAATAAGAACAAAATTTAACAAGGAAAAACGGTATACATGCTCGCTGATGGTGAGTGTCGATCGATTGATGCTCGTGATGGTTCGTCGATCGATATTGATCAGGTGCCAGTCGATGCTGAGTGCAGGTTGTCTTCCTCGGGTCTTTTTTTAAACTGAAACAAAACAGAACACAAAAAAATCAGTAATAAATGAAAATAAAACCAAATTTAAAAACTTATCTAACAGTGGGTTTCCTCCCACTCAACGGCTTATTTTCAGTCATTAGCTGACTTCTGGAGATCTGATTCTGTTCGGATAAAAAAGAGAACTTGCTCCAAAAGAAGTCTCAGTGACTACTTTCTTCATCTTCATCACTCTTTTTTATGAAAGCTTCCATAGACTCTTCTCCTTTGACTATCATCTCAGTAATAAGAAGTGCTCGAAGATTTGCAAATGGCTGTGAGCAGCATCAACTGAGCACTCTGGATTTTCTGACACAACTGAGGACTGCCCTTCATCCTTTTCTCTTCTTCCAATTAAACCTCGTCTTTCCCTCAGACTTGTCTTATCTCGTGATGGTGCCTCTATCAAAAAGATTTTGACACGCTTCATACTTATTTTGCTCTAATATGTGACGGGTGTCGATCTACAGTGAAGTGGTAGTATCGATCGATGCTTCTTCTGCCTCCGCTTGGCTCAGAACCATGACCTCATCACCCTTTGTCATATTGTGGCTGACCAGCTGTCATATTTCAATTCGTTCCTCGTCTTCTGCCAACGTTCAAGCATCATGTCCCCACTTATCATTAAGCTCTCTTTCTCGAGTAGCTTCCGCATCATCAAGAAATTTGTAGAGGAAAGCTCTTTCAATGTCCTCCTAGCAGGTTATAGAATCCTGCTGCAATTGACTAAACCAGCTAGATTCATTCCCATAGAGAGTGTAGGAAAAAATCTTGCAGAGTATGTATTCCTCAGAGTATTCATACAGCTCAGCACACACAATTTCACCCATAAAAACTCTGATGTGTTTTCTAGGATCTTCGTGAGGAAGACCTTGAAAAAGATGATGACCTAACCAATCATTCCAGTCGGGGTGCAGCTCTAATCCATCCTCTCCATCAACATCAATTGCATCAGAGGCTACAGCCTCCTGTGTATAAATCAGTTCTCCTGCATAGTTGCGAGGTGCGACCTTCTTCGTCTCGCAAGATCTCATTCTCATCAAAACTCAATATGAGTACTTCGACCTTCTCTTTCTTTCCGCAAGTAGTGTTGATTGATATTTGATACCGAGAGTTGGTGTCGATCGATGCTTGGTTCACGCTATTAATCGCTACTGCTTAGAGGGTGTTGATCAATACTTCCTCGTAGACTTACAGATCGTGGTGGATCAACATACTCCTTCTTTGAAGAACCCAAAAATCTCTTCTCATTGCCTTTCTGGTACTAAGAATAGTATGTACTTGAAACAAAAAAAAACAAATTATGTAAGTAAATAGAAAAATAACCTAGACTAAATCAAACCAAATTAAGTTTAATGGGTGATCCTCGCTCCCCGACAATGGCGCCAAATTTTATATGCTCAAATTAACCTAGAACAACTTACTCTCTCAAATAAGAATCCAGGTGGTAGTACTTAGGGATCGAATCCTGCAGGGACGTGGACACACAATAAACTCCAATACAATCGCGATTAAGCTAGGCAAATACATTAAAGCATTAAATAAAGCAAGCAGTTAATTGAATTGACTGGTTTGTAAGCAATAATAATAATAGCTAGAATCTAGGGTTTTCAGGTAGTGGAATTATAATTGATAAAAGCCAAGGGAGTTTTTAATATAGACACAAATTCAATTAGTAAAGATATTATAAGTTATATCTATCTTATGGCTAAGCTCAAGTTTAGAACCTTCGTGTGCAACCTCTGAATGACTGTGGATCGATGGTATGCAACGACATCATCGATGCCTTTCTTACGTCAAGCATTAAACGATCACATTTGATTGGTTCACTTAGAATCACTAGACCATTCTCTCGATTTTCCCTAATAACTTAAGCTCATCAGAGATATTTCAAGATTGATCATGCAATCACATAATCTTCAATATCTTAATATTATGGTTCTAGGTAGCTAATCAAGAACACAAGCAATAAGTACAAATCTGATGATAAATCTAATAATCATCCTAAGCAATTCTATTTGGGATAATTTATCAAAACCTTAAATAAAACCCTAGTTCTAACAAGGTGGACTATTCAGACATGATCAAAGAAACATAAATCATAAATGAGTAAAATAAATAGAAATCAATAATAAAGAACCAAAAGAGTTTCAGAAAGACTCTCAAGGAGTTCTTCCATTCTCTCCTAACCTATAACTATAAACAAAAGAAAGCATAGAAAGCATGTTGTCATGGCTTAGAAAAACACACTCTAAAATCGACTCAAAACCCATATAATATACTCTAAATAGGTCAATATACCATAGTCTAAATTGGTAATTTACATGGTGTATCACACACATATACCCAAACCACAAAAATCAAAATCTCAATCTTTTCCAATATTATAGGACTAGGTTACTGGTGGGCTAATGAGATAGTTGGCAGCCTTTATAATCATATTGATCCCTGCCCATATTTTCTTTACGTTCATCCCAATGACAAACAACCGCAATAGTAGAAGAGAGGAAGAACCTGAGCACTCGCTGGAGCCATGGGGGGAAATGGTGGAAAGCGTGGACCATGGGAAGTAAGATTTTGGGTTCATCAGAGCAGGCGGACCCCTCCCAAAGTAATGTTGTAATACCCGTATTTTCATAAATAATAAAATATATAATATTTTCTGAAATCTTCATTTATTAATTTACAAAACGTCAACTTCAACACCATAATCCAACAATAAAAATAAATATTCAAAAATATCAATAGTAGCATAAATCCATAAGTCTGAAAAAATAAAAAAAAAGTTCAAAAACACCAGCCTGAAATGATCACTCCTGATCGTCAGTCTCACCTGAAAAGAAGGAAAGAAAGAAAGGTAAGTAGCAGGGGAGTCACTCAGTGAGGTATGAGATGCTAGACAAGCAAACCACTGACTAAGTAAATAAAACTCCCATTATGGAAGTTTAGCTCTAACATGAACAAACACGACGCCTAGAGCATCACACAAAAACATAATGCAATGATAGATACCTCTAGACCATACATCCCGCATTTCCTCATAAGGATATACATACTCTGCGTCGCTAGTACAGTCGGTTTTGTTACCCTCGCCACCACATCTGCATCGAATGCAAATGTCTCGCACCACGCACCACACAATCTGCGTCGATAGTCCAGACGTCTCTGAACCCCCGCCCACCACATCTGCATCGATAGCCGGGCATTCCCGAACCCCGCCCACTACATAGTCCCTACTTTATATATATAATATATATATATATATATATATCTTTTTATTATTAATTAGCTTCAGCAATCCAATCAAAGTTGAATCCTCTAGACCTCTAGTTCCGGTTTACAATGAATAAACTAACTACCAAACATGACTCAAACAGACTCAATTCAAATAGAAGGATCATGCTTCGAAATCTTAACTACGATAGAAGGAATCTACGCTAGTACGGGATTTACGGAATAGTCCCCTCACCTTAGCATGTGGAAAAGTGGTATTTTTGAACTCATGGTGCTCAAATAAGACTCCAAAATCTGAAATCAAGCTCCAAAAATCGAGTCAGAACGCCCTTCTAACGGCTAAAAACGGATAACCGGTGATATGGTTAACAGTCAACTCGCTTGTCAAATGTCAACCTTGTCAACTCTGACCCAAGCCGGCCAACCCTTGACCAAATTGAAATCAAATTGGACCAACCAGTTTTCTTTAACCGGATTCAATTTCAACTGAACGAGATTCAAATCAATTTCAAACCGGTTTAATCCTAACCAAAATCAATTTTCAATAACCAAACCGGTTTAGCCTAACTGAACCAAAAATCAATTAAACCGCAATTTAAGTAACCGGTCGGCTTGACCAGTCAACGAGTTGACTCAGCTGAGTCGCCGAGTCACCAATGAGTCAGTGAGTCAACCGGCAGGTCACCGGTAACTAGTCGCTGGGGCGACCAAGGGCGGCGGCGGCAGCTTACATTGGCGGTGGCAACTTCCCGGTGGCAGACGGACGGAGTCAGAGACGGCGGCTCAAGCGAATGGCGGTCGACGACGATGGCGCTGGGCTACACGCGCGGAGGCTCCGGTCGACTGCGACGACGCGTGGATCTCACGTACGCAGCTTCCGGCGGTGCGTGGCGGAGGCTCTCCGGCTGATCTTCCTGCTCTGGACTTGTCTCGACGTCACGAACACAATGGTGGCCTTGGATTCGCTAAACACCACACACTTAAAGATATGATCGATTTACTAAACGGTCGTAAATAAAACTTAATCCGACGGGGGTTATGCAGTTACCTTCGACGACTGAATGCGGTACGGTGGCGGATCTGGTCTCCGTCGACGATGGCTGAGGCTAAATGTTCTTTTGATCTAATTTACGGTTCAACTTCTACAGAGATTCGACGCTTTAGACTTTTCTAAATATAATAATAAGGTAAGACTGGAATTTATAGAAAGATGCCTAGGATTTCCTGCTGACCTAGTAAGCTTTGTTGGGCCCCAATAGTTGGGTCGTTCGCTACACATATTGATGCTAATAACCACCATATCTCACTAGAAACCAAGAGAGTATTGTTAAGCAGACTTCTTTTCGGAACAGAGGTGGTGGAGTATCGTTGGGCAGAGCTTAAGCTTATCCAAAGTTGAGACTCCAGCCCTGACAACCTGGTCAAAAGTGGAATCCCAAATAC